>JAADJF010000198.1:3316-15064 GCA_012932015.1 Fusarium acutatum | reverse complement strand
CTATCTCAGCTGCCTCTATAGCTTGAGATCTACCTAGGAGAACGCACTCCTAGATGCTGATTTACCTTCCTTCTTAACCTATCTATCTTCCTTACCTCTCTTCTCTATCTCTCTCCTATCTCTATCTCTATTCTATCTATATCTCTTTCTTATCCTTACCTCTTTTCTATCTCTATCTCTTTCCTCTCTTTACTTCTTTTCTATCTCTATCTCTTTTCTATATCTATCTCTCTTTTTATCTTCTTTCATTTATCTTACTCTCTTTTTATCTCTTTTATATCTCTTTATCTCTTCTCTTTATTATTTCTTTTATTCTTTTTCTTATCCTCTTTATAGTTTTAGTAAATCCTTATATAAATAGCACTAGAGCAAGATAGCTTCCATAGCCTAATATAACCCTATCCCAACCCTGCGTCTACACGCACGCTAATCCTCTATACGAAAGCTCTGTCTATAACTACAATGCCAACTCAATGATCCCTTGGAATTCTATCAACCCTACGCTCGACTCTACCTATTCGTGGAATGGTTTTGATTTTACCACAGAGTACGCCAGTCCACTGTCAATCCCTACGCATATAGTTACAAAGGAATTGTCTATTCCCTAAGTTCATTCATACCTCCTCCTGGCGGCAGAGTACTCAAACCCGCAGCAGAATCATGATCCTGGGGATCTTTCGATTTGTAAACCGGCTAGATGCAGGTCTTTCATACATAAAAATCTTAATCTAGGGCCGAAGAACAAAAGACAATCTACTCCTTGCCGCATAAGGAGTGATAGCAGCAGCGGCAGTCATTTAACCTAATAGAGCAGCGATTGCATTAAGAAAGTCTAAGAACAAAATCGCATCAGAGCGTCTAAGTACTGTATCCAGCAGAGGGAAGAGGGATCAAGTCTCATGTCTCGCACGCAGGAACTAGCACGTATCCGCCACAAGCTTTCCACTTATGTAGCCGACTTATCCCTTGAGGTATATAAGCTTAAGATGCAAATCTTACAGCAGTCAGGGTGTAACTGCCCACTCATGCAGAATCACCTCACCCATACGTCCTAGCAGTATGTGGAAGCGATGATGGTGGAGGCGCGGTCAGGGGTCTCGTTACATGGAGGGTCGTTGCGGAGATACCCTCCGGTTGTTCAATGTACATTGAGGTGAGAAATGTCAAACTAACAGCCGGCAGCAGGGATGAGCGCTACATATTTTGGGTTTTTCCTTTTTTCCTTTAGTGTCCTTTTTTCTTTCCTATAGGTCAGTATAGTTGGGTGAGGAACTAGGCCATTGTGACGGTGGCTGACCGAGCTAAACACTGGGGAGGATGGCCTATATGACGTATCACTAATTAGCATATAGGAGGCACCAAAGACTAGGTTGCACAACGATATCTGAGGTCACTCCTCCGCATCTCCGCGGCGTGTATGAGAACGTCTTTCAACGTAGAGGCCAGAGACAGTGGCGAGGACATTCTGGAAATATGTATATGAACTGGGAGAATGGCGTCTGAATGGACGAATTGATAGGATTGATCTTATAATAAATATAGCTTCTCTTTGTCTGTACCGCTTCATTCTCGATCGCAGAGTGTAAATGTGACCCTAACTATGGTCTCAGGTAGAGGAGGCCATACATGCAAGTTTAATCACCACGTTAGCATGTCACATCGCTATTCGGGGATATACTTCTGCGCATTGACCCTTGCTTTAGAGAACTGATGCGCCACAGAGGGAAGATCCATCCTGGCCTGACCCCTGTAGCGGCCTTGTTGCTCCTATCTATTTGGCCTCTTAATGCAACGTGCTGCTTTCGGACTTGCAAGCTAACACTTGTCATATCTGGTCCTTTCAAAATCCTGCAAGGCCCTGCGCATTATTTTATTTTATGCTATGTAGCATATAAGGTCCAACGTGGGCAATTCCGCCCAAAATGTCTAGTCACCCGTGGCCATAGCTATGGAAGTGAGGGAGGATCTTAGTCAAGGCGAAGCTGCAGAACTAAGAGATCTTTTCTCATCAACATATTAGCCAGATCGACAAGGTGGAGTCATCAATACTTGCCCTGGCCAATATTACTCAAAGCAGCGGAACGCATAGTGTAATGCTGGGGTTTCTTTTTGGACGCATAATGGGCCCGTGCCTAAAGCCACAACTGAAAACAGGATCCCGTCATACTAGTACTGGAAAAGGGACCGATCTAGGGAAAACAGGCATTATGAACTAACATGTTCTGTGAGAAACTTGGCATTCATCTGACCCTGAGCGACTCTATGTGACTAACAGCTTACACAAAAGATGTTAATGTTGCGTGCTTCTACGCCATTACCGCATGTCTAGTAGAGCTAACTTTAAGGTGTATCTAATAGCACTGTTATATTTTGCTCATTAATAAAGACGAAGTGTTTATGCGACTAACACATTTTAAGACAATAATTAATCCATAAACAGAAGCTATGTAACTTGGGAAAGACGATTTGAGTCAATTTTTACCTATCTGCTCGCAGCACCACATCGGCTGATGTCATGGTTAGTCGAGGCTGATAAGCCGTTCACTGTAAGAGTCAGTGCGAGCCCTTCTGCCTACAGAAAGGGATATATCACGGGTGAAACAGGAACGAGCGATAAGACCTCGTCCAAGCATCCGGCCGAACTCCCGAGACCAGTGTATGTCAAACAAGGGAACCAGATCACTCCGCTAAAGCCATAATTCGATAAGAGTGGAGACCCTTGTCACAATGTCATCGAAGGAGGCTAATGCGATGACATCTGAGGAAATGTGGCTCTTATCAATGTACCTGAACTCGGCATTAGTTGAGCTTGCAGCCTTGTGGCGAACGAAGCATGTCCTCTGGCCATCCTTTATGCCAGTATGACTTTATTCGAACTGTGAAACTTATATAAGCCACACTCACAGGTTCGATGTATTCAGTACGCTTGATGGAACTACTTAACTATGTCCTTATCGGGCGGTTGTTGTTGACCTTGAGCGGGCCCTAACGGCGTTTCGTAACTTATGATGCTCATCTTGAAGAGCCAATAAACTTTTATCTGTTTCAGATTTACTTCCTTATCTTCTAGTAGTTGGAGGGGCGGTTGGCCGGAAGCGGCCCTAGCGGGGGACGGCCCCTAGTGGATAAGCTATGATTTTCAGCCATCTCTCTGCCGACCAAGCCTTAGTATCGACAGTGACAATAAATTGTGCCAAGTCACGTAAGTGAGGGGTAACTGGCAACCAATACGCTGCCTTTCAGAAGAGCGTATGGTATGTTGAGGACTTGAAGTGATGTCCCAACGAGGCCAATAATATCACCCAGCGCCCTTCCTGTGCCGTTTTCAAGATGCCACTCAGATCTCTGTCACGCCAATGCTCCCTAACCTCAGGTTTTAATACCCATGGTTTTCTTCATCACCATTTTTAACTGCAATAATCCTCTGTATTGTTTGTCCTCGATATTTATACTGTTTCAATCCTTTCGCTCAACTGTTCTGTTTCTCTACCATCGCACCTTAATAGCAATCGCTTTGCCCAATATGCATCCTACGCAAGAGATCATCACCGACACCAACAAGTCTCCCTTAATAAAGGTCTTAACATTGATGTTTCTCGTCATCTTCCTCTTATCATGCTCTGTCCGCATAGGAACCAAGATCCTTATGACCAAAACCCTGAGTGTCGATGATATTCTTACCATCGCTGCAACTGTATGTAGAGACCCAATAGCGCGGTCCATGATGCAACATCTCTAACCATCCTGCGCTAATGCGCGAAGCTTAGGTCTTTGCAGTTGGGCAGTCTATCACTACGTTCATAGGGTGTGATAATGGACTGGGAAAGCCAGCTAGTAGACTGGAGTCCAGCGAAATCGACATATTCTTCAAGGTAAATATCTCAGCTGCAATTCACAGAGCCATGGGCTAGAGATCTGACCGAGCCTATGAATATAGAGCCAATATGCGGCCAACACCATGTTCGTCGCCTCCGTCTTCTGTTGCAAGCTATCATGCACAGTTTGTCTCCGGATGATAAGTCGAGAAAGCCAGAGATGGATTGTTCTTGGCTTTGAGGTCGTCGTTGGCGGGTGGGGAGCGTCTGCGCTTATTATCAATCTTTTTCAGTGTGAACTACCTACGCCATGGATATACACCAACGATAAAAGATGTATCGACCGAACCGCTTTCTGGACTTATTATTCCATCACGAATATCATGACGGATATTGGTATCACTATTGTCTTTTGCGAAAACGTTCTTAAAATCCAAATACCAGGGTCTAAGAAGATTTTTGCTATAAGCGTTTTTGGCAGTCGAATCCTGTATGTTTTACCCACAATGGTGATGGATCTGTCTAGCTTCACTGCAGCAGAAGGCACTAACAACGACGGAAAAGTATAATACCTGCAATTGCGGTTCAAATCTATCTATCCAACAAGGCATTTGCTTCCACCGATCTCACCTTCGCGAACTGGGAAGCTGCTATCGCTTTACAACTGGTCCAGTGCCTCTCCATTGTCACTGTTTGTATACCCAGCTTTAGGCCCCTTTTCAACAGCCTGGAATCCGGCCAGATCCGTATCGACGACCTGCGACGACAGGGCAAGTCTGGCAGCAGCAGCTACCCGAGTAAAAGGTCGCAACATAATGGATATAGGTCAAGTCAAATTAGCCCTTTAGGCACCATATTACGGACAATGAGGTCGACTGAGGAAGCAACTGTGACTGAATCGCAACTTAGAACGGTACACGAATTGACTGACTTATCCAAAGGCAATCGCATGAGGAGCTATAAACTAACGATGGGGCAGAAGAGAGTTACTTCAGACGAGCCGTGCCGAACGAGTCATTCAAGTGAAATAATACTCATCCAGCAAATATGTTAAGTTGAGGTATAGAGCCTGCATGAAAGTACTTTTGAGCAATATTGAAGAGAATCTCTCTTTTCCCCGCTGAAGGAGTGAGATTCTGGCTCCTATACAGGGAAATAACATAGACTAGCATCATAAGAGGAACATGGTCAGGAGACCGAGTACCTTAGATGCCATGTCTTGTCGACATCGAGACCGATTGGAAAGCTAAAGTGGGAAGAGAGATAATGCAATACGATGCTATGCAGGGGGCCAAAGTGAGGAACTTAGCAGGGGTACATGTTACATAGACAGGGTTTGTAACCATGTAGCCCCACTTAGGACGGATATGGCATGGGAGGATGAGGATTAAGGCCAAGACTCTCAAGGGTTAGAAGCTGATGCATAAAGGTTTTAGGTCGGAGAAACATTATGGTGTTGACAAGCTGACTATGTCATACTAAGTGGCAAGTGGACACTGCGTCCCTCCCAGGCTCGGCCGTTTGAACAAGAACAGACAGCAGAAGCCTAGCAAATAGAGCATGTCTGAGATAGTTTATCCCAAATTGGTATTCCTAACCTACATCTCTATCGTCCGTCTCTTTTTCACTGAAAGTGGACGTTTCGCATTATTATTAGCCGATACTCCCTGCAATAACCCCGCATTCCACTTCCACTTGAAAGAGGCTTCTCAATAACGCGCCTTAGGAGAGTTCCATTACCATCACTTAAGCCATCCGCAGTATCGATACCGAGACCGAGATATCCACATCATGAAAAGACCATTCGAGAGTACTAAAACTGATCATGTCCTGGTTGTTGGAACGAGCGAGACGACCCTGTGGCTCCAACACACCTGCTGGGCCGAGCCGTAACAGATCACTCGAAATCATCGCCACCACGGCTAAGCAACTAGCCTCGCCACCAAGTAGAAACTATCTGCTGGGCGAAGGGCAAGGCTTCCCTTTGTGGAGCTCTGCCGAAAATGAGGCCCAGCTGCGGATCATCCTTCATGGCCTAGACTTGATGTTCGACAGGGCAAAAGCTACACTCGATCGTACGCCGTACATCTCTCGTTGGCTAAACACATTCGCGAAAGATGCTTTTCGGCCGCACGGATTTCGGGTCATTTCAAGCTTCAAATATTTGGGCTAAATATAAGGATCAAATTATTATTTAGAATTAATTTAAGCTTATATAGTGTGAACGGGATAAAAGGCACACTACTGAGGATGTGCAGGGTAGAAAGGTCACGTAGATCATTGTGATGGCAGGTATAAGGGGATAGACCTCTCTTAGTACTGTAGATCATGCTTTCATGCCTTTTCACATATGCTTTTCGCACCTTTTCAATGGACTTTTGACACTTTTGACAATGATCTGAGGGCTTACCTCTACTATTTGTAATATTATCGTTTGATCGCTTGATTATCTGTTTTATGAAGAGAACCCCGTCTCAATTGTGCTTGAAATTTCCTGAAGGAATCAGGTTTCAGTCGAAAGGTCATGCACTTCACTGTTACGGCATGGTTCACCGTAAGCTCCTATAAGCAGCTGTAAGCACCACTGTAATTTCTATAATAGCAGTTATAACACAATCTTTTGCCCTGTGGCGTGATGGCTAGGTGCGACCGTTACAATCACCTACCTGTGTACATTTTTCTTGGTGTGTAGTTTGCACCTTCAAAATAGAATAACGTCCATGATAAGCGAGCGACGCAGACAAGCGAACGACGCACTTTTCCTTACGTATATTATCATCAACGCGATAAAATTACTACAACCTATCTAATCAATTAAAATCACTCACTATACTCTTGCCCAGATGCCTCTACAACTATCTGACAGGTTCTTGCATTATGCCCGGGCTTTCCGCATACACCACATCGCTGAACGCCTGGCCCAACCGACCTTCTCGGATGACCACTCCTCGACGATTCGCCTACTATCTGGGTATCAATATCTATCTGATCAATTGACTGTGATGCCTCCCCTACAGTCAAAGGGTCTCCTTTCTGTAGTCTAGTTCTTTTTGACCTCCGGCGTCGGCTTAGCTTCTCATTCCCCTCCTGTAGGTTTCAGATGTCATTTCTCATCAGGGTGGTCTCGTACATATTTCTCGTTACTGCCTTAGTAAGAGACCGAATAGCTTCAATAATTGACGCTGGGGAGCTACTGTGATGTCTTCTGATTCGTCTCTTTAGGTAGTCAGTCTGAGATTGGGCCTCTATTGCTGTTATTAAGGTCTTTGAAGTCCAAGAAGTGGATGGCTCAGTGTCCTCTTGGGGAGGCGATGAGGTCTGTATCTATATATCAAGCTTTAATATGACATACTGAGGGTTAAAAGGAGCAAGACTGGCCCCTCTAAAACTCCCTCATATATTGCTTTCTGTAAAAGTGACCTTAAAAGCACCTTGAAAGGCGTTAAAGAACTCGATCTTGGAAATGTGGGTTATAGAGCATCTGATCAGATGCTCTATCTCTCACCCATACGCCTTTTTAAGCACTGCAAAGCACCCAACATCAAGAGGCTAAAGCAGATGAGATGTATGAGCAGGCATACAGAGGGTAATAATCTTATTTTCCCTACAATGTCTCTCGAATTCGATAGAGTGATGACTTTCATGTCCATCAAGGATCAAGAGGCGATAAGTACTGACTGTTCAGTCCTTTGTTAATCGATCAAAGTGCTTTAGCCACTTAAGACCTAGCTGGTTATTAGTCCATCCATTATGGCTCAATGTAATGACTCAATCGCTAGGGAGGTTGCATTCTCAATACTAATTCGCAAGGTGATATTAGCCTGCACTAATGATAAACGGCGCAATCCATTGACCTTCCGCATTAATCGCCTGGATCGCAGTAATCCATTCACGGTGTCCTAGCTGTACTGACCTTGGTCTTCCTTACCTTTCTGAGCCTGTGACAACCATTCCGGCCTACATGATGCTCACCATAAAGCCGATCTCATCAAAGTTCTACATATCAGCTACCTAGATACCATATTTCGCGATTATATTCTCTACAAGCCGAAACCAGCTCTGAATGATACCAAGGTCTTCACATTTAGCTCTCTGATAGTTATATCTCTGAAATAGATGTGTCTTTAGCTCTGGTTGTCGCTTGACGAAGTTATAAGCCTAACGCGTCCTAATAGGTAGCGTGTCGCAGTCAGCAAGTAGGGCGTTAGCCATTTCTTCCACAAAACGCAGCCGCAAGGGAAATCCTTATGAATCTAGATCAAAGATGAATTGGACTATTGTATCCTCTTCCTAATCAGATAGTTTACGCGAATTGGGGACAGAATTGCGTTGCGATTGAATGCCACTACAGCGGCGACATAGCTTGGCTCAGAGACCTCATACATCTTTACAGCGCGTCGGGTACTTAATTTTGGGTCGTTCTGAAGGGCCTGAAATGCAAGAATGGTTCTAGCCTCAATTGAAGGCTGTGACATAATTTGTGGTTGAGAATTAATTGATTAGATGGAAGTGATGATGCAAGAGGGAAAAGTGCGTCGCTCGCTTATCTGCGTCGCTCGCTTATCTGCGTCGCTCGCTTATCACGGACGTTATACTTATAAAGTATAATATCTAATCAGATAATATTTATAATTTTAATAAGACTGGCTATAATAGGTATAACTAAAAGTGGCATAATTACACTTTATGCAGAGGAGTATAAAAGCTAAAAATTAGTATAGCCCAGAAATTAGGAATCAGTTAACTTATAATACTTCATGAAATCAGTTAATATAACAGGCTAGGTAATTAAGCTATTTATTATAATTACGAGCTAATATTACGTGCCATAGCAAGGTCAATTTCTATCAGTCTTGTCCGCTAATGTATCTACTGATAGTTTGCCTCAGCTTGTTAGAGCCACAATTTTAATTACTCTCTAATCTATTCTTCCGACATCCTTCGATCCTCATGATCTAGCCGTCTGAGAAGTCCCTGGCAGAGTCCAGCAACTTCTTCCTTCAGCCAATCACCGACTCCAAACCCCGTAATGCCGACACCGCGGCCAAAATCCAGAAGGTATGAGCTATTTCCCTTCCTTACTGAAAACATCTTGAATGTTCTAGCAAACTAGGTGGTGAGAGATGCTCATACCTTGCACAAGCTCGCTCAAGCCTACGATATAAACTAATTTCTGACCGAATCCCCCGACAAGCCTACCATTCGCGAAATAGATTTATTAGCCATAGTAAGCCTCGCTAGCAGCATCTCTCAGATTCTGGATGATGTGTTACGCTCCACATCACAGAGGCATGTCTCGACCAGCGATAGCCAAACGTCATTGGGGCATCAGAGATATGCTAAAGAAGGGCTACGTAAACTCACATCCCGATCGTCTCGTTCGAGATTCTTTATAGCAGATGGTGCCGAGCCAGTCAAGTGGTGTCACTTATGCGGCGTGACGGAAATACCTCGCAGGCGAGGTACTTCTTCAGGTACTGGATTACCTTGTAACGTTTGCGACCTGGTACAAACGAGAAGATTCATCGGCAAGCTCCTGGTCTTGAAGCGGGAATCAACTACTATCAGAGTTAAT
The DNA here is from genome assembly GCA_012932015.1 of Fusarium acutatum. Lineage (NCBI taxonomy): Eukaryota > Fungi > Ascomycota > Sordariomycetes > Hypocreales > Nectriaceae > Fusarium > Fusarium acutatum. Next base: position 5,674 of record JAADJF010000198.1, on the reverse strand, counting down.
TGGCCGTGATGTCTGGGCTTTGACAAGTCTTTTGCCTTGGAGTTTGTGGCTTTAAATTCCACGCAGTAACGGGAGTTGGTCTTCATTATAGCCGATTGGTTTTGTTACATGTTTGTCAGCATTGGATTATGTTGTATACGGCATTGACACACAGCCTGAGGACTAGGTTCGATGCTATTTTCTGAGATAGGTTTAAGCCTAAGAGCTTTTATACAAAGTAGCTTGCCAACGCCTTTTTTGTCGTGATACCGTCTCAAATCACCGAGAGCCAAAAAGGAAATTAGAATAAGGTCATAAAGTTAAATGCAGATATCGCTACTTTTTAAAAGTACCCCTTCTATCCCTCCCTCACCCCCCGGGATGATCTGCAAAGAGGCCTTTCAGTGTATCGACCTTCAGGTCATGGTCGTGTCGTATCGGATCATGATGTTTGGGTTCGGAGTTATCGTTTCACGTATCCTAGTCATACATAGTGATTCGCTTTTGTTGAGAAACATTATTGGTAGTGATATAAATGGCGAGGACGAGGCGCATTTGTCTGCTACTTCTTTATCAACGCCCAAGTCACAAATGTACCGATTGGCTTCGTTGACGATGTATTCCTGAATCAAGTAGCAGTCGCAGTTGGTGTGTTGCAAGAGTTTCATCTTGAGCTCGTAGACCTGTTGAGTGAGGTCAGATACAGAGCTCAACAGCTTGTGGTTGGCCTGCTTCATGTTTTCCTCGTCGGCTTGAAGCCTTTTCGCGTCCTCACGCTTCTTGATACGGAATTTATTGGAGGCGACTCGATTTCTCTCCTGTATCTTTTTGCTGTACTCGTCGAGTCTTTCATCTAACTGGGGAGAAGATTGTTCTGTAGGCCGAAAAGCTGGCTTGCCTTGGCTTCCGCGACTGTTGGCCTTTTCGGGGGCAGCGTCTTGTTTCATTGCCTGTGTTGGCGCGCGTCCGGTCGACTTGGAGGCGGTTGGCTTGGCGTTGTTCTGCTTGCACTTTCGCTTCTCGGACCCTGTTGATAAGGAACCGCGACGGCTCTCTGTGTCGCCAACGGGAATATCTAATCCGCTAGGGTCGGTGTCCGGTGACGGAACAGGATAGCTTTGGGTGGAGGTAGCAGGAGAGTCCCATTGTGTAGAGGTTTCAGGGTCGTAGGTGTAATTGTATCGGGACTCTTCTTGTGCGAAGAGAGTGGGGGCGGTCACATTGGTTGATTCGGCGAAGGAAGCATCTTCAGTAGGAGACCACCATTGTCCCCAATGGAATTGAGGTAGCGTACCATACATATTCATGCCTGAAGGGTTTTGACTCATGGAATTCACATCAGGCGCGGGTGCGTAGGTATCGTAAGCTTGCATATCGTCACCCAGAGGGTCTTGTTTGTAGGCAGCGTAGACGGTACCCATCTCTGCTATCTCTGCTGGCGTTATAGCTGTTGATGTGTCTAAGTCAGCTTAGTCCAATATTGAATGACTAGAGCCCAAGACTTAAAGCACTTTGGTATGAACCTCGACCGCTGAACTGGAGGGGGTTTGGATTACGCTAGGAAGGGAGCTTGGACACAGTAGGGTTCAATGCGAATGGAGAGCAAAGGGTTATAAATAATAAGGGTACAAGAAAAGGTGGGGGGAGGTGGGGGTTGTTCAAGCAAAGGGAACAAGCAGCTCTCGGGGGTAACGGATACGGTATTCGGGAAAAGCTAGGGAGAAAAGAGAGAATTGGAGTTCGAGCCGTGGGGAAAAAAGTAAATGCTCTGGCACGGAATGAGCTTGGGCCGACGGATGGCTAACTGAAACCAGACAGACCAAAGCCATGAGTGTTGGAAAAGAAGGAAAAGAATTGAACAAATCGCCCCAATCTCGGTTCAAATGCATCCGGCTTTAAATGGACCAGACAACATCCTCCTTCTGGTGCTGAAAATGGGAGAAAGAGCTAGTGCAGTGTACAGCGCATCATGATCATGTGGAGAAAAGTGATTCAATTCAAAGCTTGGTGGCAGGCAGCCAGGGCTTAGCGTGGAAATACAAAAAAAGGGGGTAAAGGGTCCTGCCATGACAGAGCTCCGATTGGAAATGTACCACAGCAAGCTTTCCTTGGAATATCAGTAATGGGTAGCCTCCGCACATTTGATTGGACCATGCGAGTTGACCAAGGTAAAAGTCTAGGGGTTGCGCGTAATACGTCACAGAGACAAGGGGAAATTAGTGGCTGCCGCTTGGAATTTGCGGCTGAAAAAAAGGACGTGCAACCGGAGGGAAAGGCCCGGTCAGACCATTACACACGGGTGAGGCGGACCGGCTAGCCAGGCCCAAGGTTCAACTACGTGCTTTTTAACCACAACGTTAATACACGCTATTGGAGCTG
>JAADJF010000197.1:0-104601 GCA_012932015.1 Fusarium acutatum | reverse complement strand
TGGGAAAGGGGTCCCCCCCCCCCCCCCGTGCGCCGGCGTCTAAGACGCCCGTCATCCCGTGAAGGAGGTTGGGATATTGTAATGCGTGTAGCCGTGATTACATCCTGGGATGACAGGTGTGTAACACCCACGGGCTGGATTCATGCCTAAGCTGCGAGGCTCAGCCGCTTGCAGAAGGAATAAGTAAAGTAACCCCAACAAAACATGCACAAGGCAACGTAAGCAGTGCATACAAGGCTGAGCGTGCAGGAAATAATTAATTATAGAATACTAGGTTCAACCTCTCATATAGCAAGATATATCCCGTTGTAGAACTCTATGACACTTGGATGTCTCGGCCCAGTGCCGTGGGATGATTATGTACGCCATCAGCTGAAAATTGCTTCACATTGCGCAAAACGTTGCACCTGTCTGATTTGTTTGTTAGACGCAGCATGTTGTTGTAAGTGAGAAAGTCGGGAACTGTCCTGTGAGAGACGGACACGTTTGACGGGTGTATCGATTGAGCTACATATATACGCGGGTAGATTCCTTCTCAGCCTTGCAACGCTGTGTTTTTGTCGACGGACACGAGCATGTCTCGTCTCAGACATGTGTGCGGCAGAGCTTAGATGAGCTTGGCTAGTACCTCGAGCGAGTTGATGCTGGGAGGTTGTAGCACAAGTGGCGCTGTTTGAGCTTCGTGTAAGTGAATGGCGAGTATCCCCTCTTTGGTAGCGGGCTCGATATCGCGCTCCTGTGAGTCGCCGATGTACACGATATCTTGCGGTCTGATCTTTAGATGATCAAATACCTTGCCGAAGAGTCCATCGATCTTGGCGACACCGAAGAAGTTTGTGGTCGCTAGAAAGTCGATGTACTTCTCGATGCCCAAGTCTTTCACTGCTCGCTGCTGTGCATCCTGCGGTCCTTCTGTAATCACTGCGATCTTTCTTCCGGACGCCTTGATTGTTTCGAGAAGAGGAATAGCTCCTGGTTTGAGTGTCAAGTTATCTACAAGAACACGCTCGTACTCTTCCAGCAGCTCATCGACACAATCGTGACTCAATCCAAAATGGCTCAATGTGGCAGCGAAGCGAGCGCGACGGTAGTCGTGTGAGGTCTTTCCGTCAGTGAATGCATCGGCGGTTCCTTGCTTTAGAATGATTCCGTATTGGGCTTGAAGCTCTTGAAGTGTAGTTAATGGGTTTTCGCTGGCGATGCGTGTAAGAACGCTCGTGGTTGCTGTACCACTGGCTTTGCGAAATTCATGGAGAGTATCGTCTAGATCGAACCCGAACCAGGTTCTGGTCTGTAGGATATCATGTAGCTGATATCCATCTTTCTCAATGGTAGAGGACATTGCAGTGGTATTTCGCGGTGTTGCGAATAGGTTATTGCGAGAGTTGAGTTGGATATTTATAACGCACGCATGAACGGTCCGTCAAGACGTGATCAACAGGCATAGGCTTTATCCACTTCGAGTCCTGATTGAACATAAACCTCACTCAATTGACAGCCATGCTTAATTCTACGTCATATGCCCCCAACTACTTTAATGTTTCCTATTCTCTGACCACCCGGTGGGCTGGCACCTGGAAGTGTAGACAAAGTCTCGGGTAGGTAACCTTTCATTGCAAAGATGATGTTTAACATTGTCAACACCGTCCTCTCATAGTCTGTCCTTGATCATTCAGGGGTTTTTCTTATGAAATCAGAAGTTATCTTCGAGTCTTTGTCTTTTTTTTTTCAGTCGATTGCCATGGCCCTCAATTATATTGATAAGGCTGTTTTGATGTCATGTGTGGGCAAACCGATTATCCAATTCCACGACATTCCAAAGTGCTTATCAGTTAACTTGCAGTTGAAGAAACAGCGGATTCCCTTTGATACTTCAATTCTTACTACCTTTTGACATTATCTAACCCGTCTTATATGAGTTTGACATTATTGTCACTCAAGATCGGATTCATGTGAATGCAGCGGTGATGACTAAGCGTGCAGTAGCTGGTCAAAATTCCCCATCACCCCATCCATGCAAGAGGTTGGGTTCATCAGCTCAACCCGAGGTTCAATAAACAACAAGACCGGCAACAGTTACAGCACCTGGCAGTATCAATTGAGGTTAAGCAAGTACAGAGGTACCCTGACCTGTTCTGAGTTATTGAAAGACTCACCACGTCACAATGCACTATGTCAGATTTCTGGGGCCACCCAAGGTGATTAAGAACCGCCGCGGCACCCTGGTCCAGCTACTCTTCACCATCACAACAGACCTTGGTGACTCATTCCTCTTCCCAGAGAGGTTTCTAGACCTCCAAGTCGTTGCTATCGCCGCTTCACCCGAAGGAAGCTCAACATGGCTCCTCTCAGACCCCGGGCATCTCGACTGGGAACCCGGCATGCGCGTTGCAAAGCCAGCATTGGAAATGCCCGTCGCTCTTGAACGAGCTCTTGAATCTGGAATGAGAGTCCATGTCTGTGTACGGGCATCAGAACCTGTTCACACCGCGGAGAGCGTCCCACGCATTCTGGCCTTGTCAGCCGAGAAGATGAGATATCGGAAGGAAGCTGCAGAGAAGGGCGCTGTCATGCCAGCTTGGGTGCCTCTAACTCTCACACCAGCAGACAATGCTGTGTCTATTCGGAGACTTCAACTGAACGACACACCTGAGGGGCTGGGAACGATTGAGATTGAGGAGGAGATCGGTGAGAGCATTGCGCGTCACATCTGGGATGGCGGCGTAATAGCGACGTGTGCACTTGCAGGTATCGAGACTGCTCCCGATAGCGAGTCTAGCCAGAACCCCTGCATGAGAACAATGAAGAATATCTTCAGCCGCCAGAAGTCGATCCGTGTGTTGGAATTGGGTTGCGGTGTGGGCATCTTGGGTGTTGGGCTCGCCGCTGTGTACCCCCGACTGCAGCCTTCAGGTGGCGACTGCACCATTCTCATGACTGATCTACCAGAAGCTGAGGAGCGCGCGAGATCTAACATGAAGAGGTTGGAGAACTCTCATCTACGCTTCCAAGAGAACCCTGTTCGAATGCTCTACGAGAATCTTGACTGGGAGGAGGGTAGACAAGGTCGCTTTGGACCCGAGGTTCGATCTGGACCTTGGGATCTTGTGATGCTCAGCGACTGCACTTACAATGTCGACATGCTACCAGCACTCGTTGAAACACTCTCAGCCATTCATGCAGCAAATCTGACCTACTTTCCGGAAGGCGAACCATTTACTACAAAAGTATTCCTAGCCACCAAGCCTCGCCACGAATCAGAAGACGTTCTGTTTGAGCTCATGGACAAGGAAAGTTGGTACAGCGTTCACAAGCAAGTCTTGCCGAAGCCTGTCCTTGGTGGTGTGCCTCAATCTGTCGAGCTTCATCTGTTCGACAAATCTGGGCTCAGCGATGGCAGGGGTGAGATGAGGGGGGAGGACAAGAAAGAGGAAGATAAGGGAATGAAGCACAAGGGAAAGAAAGAGAAGGAGAAGGAAAAGGAAGCACAAGACTAGGCTGAAGCTGCAAAGGGCCTCAGGCAATTCATCGCAAGGCGACCGCATACCGAAACGTCGATAGCCAATTGTCCAAACAATGCGCTCACCGTCACACAGCAAGAAACACCTCAATAGGCCATTGCAACGACTTTTGCTTTGAGGCTCGACTCTGCAGACGATGATGGTGCCGAAAGGCTCAATGTCATTGGAGTTACCCCGCGTGTTGTGTAACGCCCTCCAGCCCTGATATTTCGAGGATTGGACACAACGATTGCAAACGAACCAGTAGGAGGAATGGGCGGGGTGGAAGATGACTTGCTTAATTGACCGGTGTGGTGGTGTGCTGATGAGTTGTCCCTCAAGCCCACGAACGGACCATGAGGCTCTGCGATGGCCTCAAAATTGAGAATTCCCGATCGTGTATTTAGCGACGAGTTTAAAATGTCCACCATTTCTAGCGATAAAATTGATACTTCATTCTTCAGACAATCATGGCAGATACAAAGGTCAAGGTCAATGGCCATACTAATGGCAATGGCACGACCGACAAGACAACCACCAAGAACACCAAGCTATGGCAACTCCTCGCTTTAGCGAAGGAAGTCTCCAAAGATGTCGGCTCAATCGAAGACTTTGAGAAGTCAGCTGAGGAGCGTGAAGCTCTCAAGCAAGAACTCGAAGCCAAACAAGGCGAGAACAAGCGTCTCCGTGAATTCAACGACAAAATCGTGCGGGAGTTCTCAGACCACAAAGCGCAAGCCAACGCAAAGACAGAAACACTCTTTGCGGAATTTGAGCAGAAGTATAAAACTTATGAGTCTAACAAGGCAGCCGTCGAAGCCATGGAGAGAGAGGTCAAAGAAGCGAGGGAGAAACTTGCCGCTGCGGAGGTGAAGGAGAGAGAGGTTGAGAGTTTGAAGCAGAACCTGGCGGCTGCGGAGGCGCATTTGACGAGTCATGCTTCCGAGATTAGAGAGATGAATGCGGAGTGTGAGTTGCAAAAATCACAGATGGAGGCTAATATTGAGGAGTTGAAGGGGTGCAAGGAGAAGTTGACGCAGGCTCAGAGTCATCTGGGGGATGGGATTCTGCGAGACTTTGGAACTGAGGAGGTCAAGAAGCTGTGAGTATTTTCATATGAGAAATGGATTGGACTAACAAAGATAGGCGATCTGATCTTCAGGAGTTGTCGAAGAAAGTTCACGACTTTGTCAATGAGTATTTCAACGACCACGATGGCGCACAGGTAGGTCTCCACGCTTTGCGTCCTCTGAATTATACTGACAACTATTAGGACTCTGCGAGTGAGATACATGAACTTCACGCGCGCTTCCCCAAGATCCCACTCTCAACTCGCACCACCAAAGCCAGTGCCAAGATGCGCTGTGCTGTCGCTGACGCTGTCATCGCGGAAACACTCCTCTCTTATGTCTTTGTCCCCTTCTACGTCGCTAGCGACATGAGGGCTACTGCATCTAGCATGCTTAGATTCTTTAAAGGAGATGAGCGCCGAGAGACAGTGTATCGGTCTCAAATTCTTGGGTCCCTCTCTGATTCTGAGCAAACTGAGACGGTCCAAGAGGACATTGTGCGCAAAGCGAGCAACGAGGTGCGAAGTACACTGCACCCGCTTGTCGTAGCGTACAAACAGACTGGCTTCTACAATGCTGTCCCGACGCTGTTCAGACAGGCTGTTGCACTCTGGGCCGATACGCAGCGCTCTCGTGATATGATCACCGCAGAGATGCCTGACGAGGAAGATTCTCGTGGTGCGCGTCAGTATGATGACTACGACGTCGGCAACGCTCGCAAGACAAAGGGAAGTCCCAAGCCGACTGTCCTCGCGATTCTGTTCCCGCAGTTCGTCTGCCGTGATGAAGTCATCGGCGAGGGTGTGGTCCTTAGATCTGATCAAGCTGCTGTTCTTGAAGCGCTAGAGGAGGCAAAGGATAGTGGAGGTGCGAATGGTGATGCGAAGAAGAAGCCCGGAACGCGAAGGAGATCTTCTGCGGAGCCAAAGTCTCCGCTGCGCAAGTGACTCTTACGGCTGTTCTGTATACGGAGGGAGGAGGAAGTGATTGATGTTTGGGTTTGAGATGAATGTACATGGTTGGGAAAACACGAGGAATTCAGGATTGCATATGTCTGAACTTTGGTGCATTTTGGATGTAAATAGCAAGAAAACTAAAAGTGAAGCGAAAGTTGCGACAATTGTTTATTATTTAAGCCGTGATTTTGGTACAAACAGCCAATATCGCGGTTTATAAGCGCAAGCAATGGTGTGTTTGCGCTGAGCACCTGGACTTAGACTATGGACAAAGTCTTCTGCTGCTCCTCCAAGGTCCTCTTCTGTATAATCATTTTCAGTTCAGTCAAAAGCTGTCGTGTATGACTTCCTGGGTCATCTGGGTCATTTATCCAGGTGAGGTCGGTACCGGCGAGTGAAGCGGCAACAGCTCAAATTTGAAATCTGGCTCTCGGGCCCGAATTGTAATCTGCGAGGCACCTTGGTTGTGACCAGTAGGGCCTTGCTGTTGTTGCTCCACAAGCTTCTGTATGGTATTCTGCTGGTCATTTACAGTCCTCTGCAGTTCAATGACCTTTGTTGCCAGTTGGGTCAGAAGGTGTTGTGCATGCTGTCCCTGGTCAACCGGGTGGTTTCCCCAGGTAAGATCAGTGCCGATGTCACCCCCGTAGCGTATCTCAATAGAACTTCTGATACCCGCCCCGAACGCGCTGGTCTCGAGTTTTACGAGCCCATAGATGCCTACTAGAATGAACCATTTCTCGTAGGTGATGTGGTACCACCAAGGTCCCTAGACCTGCTTATCCCACATCTTTTCAGCCAGCGCGCAATTTCAATCCCTTAACGAGGAACAATTGGAGGTCAAGTCTGGTGCCAGCAGGGGCGGTATAAGTAATCAGAGAGAATGAGGCTGTTGGCGGGCATTTATGATTGTGCTGATTGCTGGTATCAAGATGCAGGAGTTGTTGACGCGGGAGAGTTGCGGCTCTGATATTTGCGTACCAACTTGATTTTCCTCCCTTCGCATCATAATTATGCAATAGAATCTGTTTTACTTAGATTGCGTAATGTGCGCGTTCTACTGTGTTCCAAAAAGTTCTCTTATTACAGATGCTGCTGCTATTCTGCACTCCTAACAGCTGTTGACAACTGCGTGTACTAGCAAACATCGCTTAGATTTCTATATAAACCATATGCTATCTCACACCTTCGGAACCCCCTTGATTCTGCTTTTCTTTCCCTTCTTCATCTCAATTTATCTTTTCACACCCTCCAAATCTACTCGCATCGGTCACTACCCAACATGTCTGACGACGGTGGCCACACCCGTTCCCAGACCAGATCCGTCCAAGTCTTCCCGGCTACCCTGCACCTCCAGACAAGGAGGCTCGCCGCCTACACCTTCCAAGAGAGCGCGTGCAAAGGCTCTCGAGGAGCAGGGCATTGAACAAGGCGTAAGATTTGAGAGTGCTCTGCCTTGCATTCGATGCTTCAAGAGCGCGCTCACCGTAGCGTCAACAACCATTGCAACTCTTCCGGGACAGCCCATCGATGTGCCCACCTTCGACTGCAAGTTTCCCTACATCAACTCCAAGAAGTGCACAAGCTGTGACAGGAACGTTTGCAATCGGTATTTAACTTGAATTTTACGGTCTCTTGTGATATGTTTAGGCTAGAATTTACTTCTCTACTCTGCTTCTCGTCATAGTTTAGGATATCTCTCTCCATGCTTTCCATGAGCCATTGCCTAGACAATCCCAATGCCACTTCAAGTCTCACTTCTGCCTTCTCATCCTAAATCTACTTTAGGTCTCATATCTTATGAAAGCTGAAGCAGATGATATCTTAGTTCAATGCCACTTACTAGATAGTTCGCACCGGAGCATCGTCAGAATGCTACAAACCCCGGTGCCAGTAATCTTCCCCTCCATGTGGACAAAGCTTTCAAGGATGGATACGTTCTCTCCCACGCTGGTCTCCCCTGCTGGACAGCCATACCTTCTCAGCTGACAAACTTCCTGTGCTTGTTGGCATAGTGATTATCTTCTCACGATCTTGCGCGCCTTAGCCATTTCCTCGTCACTGAGAAACCTGCTTCTTCCTTGCCCGGACGAGTCATTTCCTGATTCAAGCTCATCCCATTCATCGTCTTACATGTTCGCAATTGCAAGAATCTCCTGCAATCGAGCAAACGGCTCGCGAAGGGTGTAGTCACCTTGAGAGACGGTACTCATAATACCCGAAAAGTCTGACTCTGACCGCAAACTACCAAGTGCAGTCACACGGCCAGAGAAACCCCACGCACGCTTCTCTAACACTGTTGCCAGCTTGTTGGCTGCTAGGCTTGTCAATGCTGCGTATGTTCTCGGCGTCATGATGCGCTTCAATGGTCGTGTCAAGGCCAGCCACTCGCCTTCGAATCGCGTCGACACTTGCTCCATTGTCTCTCTATCGACGTCCTCTTCATCCAAGGACTCCCTTTCCGACACTTCGTAAACTGCATCTTGGAATGAGGTTGTGAGGACTAGCCTGATACGGGGCCATAAGACCTCATCGAAAAGTGCCCGGATACCATCATTCAGAAGCTCCTTAGTTTTAGCAGATAGCGCACCATTCATAGTATGGAATGCATTCGCGACTGACTCGGCATCCCTGTAAAATGTTAAGGAATCTCTGAGTGTTTGTGTAGTTGGTGCAGCCACACCGGCACGTTGAGTTTCTGAGGCGTAGCCTCTAGAGCTTGCGACACGCTCTAGATACTCTTTCGCCAAGTCGAGACTGTTCATCAAAACTATGAAACTGATGACCTTTTCCCCCGGTGGAAACCCACCTTGAGCCGGTGGTTTGGGATAGCACTCGTCTCTCATGAGCCTATGAATGATCCCGATGAAATCCGCTTCGTGGACCCTGCTGATAGCCAAAGTGACAGAGACGGCTATCTCTCTATTTCCCCTAGACAGGACATGCTGTAGTAGATTGTCCACGACGTACATTATATCGTCTACGGCTTGCAGCATGAACGGTGGACTGCCATCGTACGGCTTCGACAGTGAGAGGCCACTTGGTGCAGTATCCATGTCAAAAGCCTTCTCTCCCGATCTTCGGAAGAGAAATGTTGCCATAAGTTTATATGGCTCGATGAGCTTCTCTGAGATCTTTTCATGGAGATTACACTGATCGAGAAATTTCGGAAGCTGTAGCGTTTCTTCTTGGTCGAGAATGCCCTTAAAGCCGATGGTCAGTAAATGATAGCATATATGGAGTTGCTCCCGACCTTGCATTTACTTGAGATGAATCGTTTGTAAAGCGACCAACTCCTTAGCATTGTTGACATTTCTCCAAAGAGCCCCTCAACTTTCTTCACATCCAATTCAAAATCATCTTTTTTCAGCTCGTTGCCTCGCAGCGCAAAACTGATGCCTCTCTGTACTGGCATCATGCTTTTCGAGAGGAAAGAGAAAGGATAGCTCTTAATATCGGCCATCATCCTGTCGACCGCCCGCTCGTCGTTCCACAAGTCTAAGATAATTCCGCCCTGAACGTCAGCCTCTTTTTAAAGTCTTTCAATGACCTTCACGACTTTATCAGCGTCGTAGTGCCTCTCTACCAGACCACTGTGGCTGTTGATGATCTGCGCAATGTGCTCAAGCAGCCGTGTTAGTTCATTTGCGTAAAAAAAATCGCTTTGTCTGCCACGTTCCTTGTGTGGTCGCCTGAGAGCTGATCGGGCTGTTTCCGCCATACCTTGGCAGATATACTGTCCGTAGGCTTTCAGCCCCGTTTCCTCCTCACCACCTCCAATGACTGGAAATAGTTTAAAGAAACGTGCGACCTTTTCTTCGTCCCCTTTCATAGTAGCAGCTTTGAATTCCCTCAAGAATAGAGCACAGAGGCTCTTGCGAGCAGTCTAGATCGTAGTCCGTGGGGGATCTGGAGGCTCAATGCTCGGGACAACAACTAGAGCGAAGTCTACGCGAATAACATCCTCAGGTATCTCCGATACGCGTGAGAGGTAGTTGGCAGCAGCCTCCCAGTCCTGAGGAGCACCCATGCTGCCTATAAGACCAGCTATACACGCCTTGAGCTCCAAGACTTGCTCAATCACAACCAGCGTAGCCGCTACCCTTCTCTTCTCCATATCCAAAGCGCGTATCATGGTAGACAGTCGCTCAGCGGTGTCGCCTGCGGTAGATAGCAATGCGCTATGGATGCTTCGAGCCGTGATGAGTTGCATATCCAGGTCTCCATGGAGACTATCTAGACCGCCAAGATCTTGATAAAAGTCTCTACTGTCCTTCATTGGGGCATCAAGCTTGTCGATGAGAGTATCTTCCCGTTCATGGAGTTGGTCCAACACATCTCTGAGCTCCGCCTCTGACGAGACAGTCATCAACTCATTGATCCTGGCCATTGTATAGGGGCAAATGATGGACTCGGGTTACCAGACAGGCAGGAATGGACCTCGACCAAGCTTTTGAGAGCTGGCGGCGAATGCGTAGCTAATTTTCAGTAAACCGACGTAAGTTACCAAATTCATGCAACCATGTTGGTTGCAGCATGAATGAAACGTACATATCACGTGATGGCCTCTTATGTGGATGAACATAGTAAACATTATCACATCAGAGAGGAAAACGTTTGAGGTCGAACATGGCCCGACTTTGGAAAACGCTCCAGTCTGCTAATTGAATAGCTTGTCATCTGGCATGAGGGTAAAGTTATGTATTAAATGAGGTAACTGGTGTTCCTCTCCATGTATAGTCTATAGTTAACTTTTGATCGTACCCGTCACACATCCTGCAAAACCCATGGCATCGTCTATAATAAACTTCTTTACTCTTTAACGTCGGTTGAAGTTGAGGAATCGGCTCTGAAATAAAAAGTTAGCAATCGTTCTCAAGGATGGCGCTCAAACAGGATGACTTACCGCCAAGATAATGATTATCAAGTTACTTGCGATGAAGCAAGCAAAGATACCCAAATCTCTCCAACGGTTGTTGAAAGAGAGATCGAAAGTACTGTAAAACTCGTCGCCCACCTTGTACGCGCAATACTCGCAGTCCCTTGTGTCGTCATTAACAAGATAGCCACGACCGCCATTGGCGAAGAAGGGCTCCATGTACTCTCCACAAGTACTGTTAGAAGGCGAAGTGAAGCGGTTGAGTTCGCTTTGCTTGCAGACAACCTCAACTCCGTGGAGGGCAGTTGTGACCATTGAACTGATCAGACGGGTGAAAGGGTCCAGTTGGTACATCCAGGCGCGCCAGAAGCCAGGGATTTGAGGCTTGGGGATCGTAACACCACAGAATAAGGCGAAGTTGATGATGATGAAAGGATCAAATTGTGCTGAGATGAAGGGCGAGGGGGTGATACTGGCGAGAGCCTGTCCAAGCGTGACTGAGAACAGCTCAGTGATCAGGATAATAAAGAACTGGAATCCTGCTCGAGAAGGCTCGGTCTGGAATCCGGGCATGAAGTAAATTGGGAGATCTGAAACATGTGAGTAATGGTTCAATTGGATTGTTGGCGTTAAGAACTTACAGAAAGCTACCGCACACATAATCGAGTAGGGCAGTTCAGCCAGGACAACCGATGAGGAGAAGACGAAGGGCGAGTACATCTTCGAAGACTGCTCTCTGAAGAAGAGAGCTCGCTTGATGTGGAACATGACTTCGACTTGTGTGATGATAAGAGCGGGCAGAACAGTAACTTGGAACATGATGAAGACTCGGTTCTGCAGTGACGAACGAGAGTTGTCAAGGTTCAAGTACATCAGACCAGTGACTTAGAAGAGGTTAGCTAGAGTCGCATAATTTTAGGGTAATTTAGGAAAGATTCAGGGCAAAACTTACTAAGGGCGACAGCGACGTGGCTGAAGATTCGAGTGAAGATATAGTCAGGGGATCGCCAGAAAGACAGGAACATGCGCTTGCAGACAACCATCATCTGATGCTTGAACGGAGAAGCATATTCCTTCTCCAGCTCAGGATCGTTGACAGTGACCGCGGCACCAGCAGCCTGACGCTCACGCTTCAGACGAATGATGGTCTCCTTAACATCAGCAAACTCAGCACTATCCTCCCAAATATCGGCCCAGTCACGGTCTCCAACACGGGGAGCGCTTCCAGCACCAATAGCTTCAAGCATGTACTCGGCAACGTTATCAGTAGGACCGGCCTCAGCGCCATGGCTCTTGAGGTAGCTTCGCAGAACGTGAGCGTCCTTGCCAATATCGCCGAAGTAAACGGTGCGACCACCACGCTGAAGCAGAAGAAGACGATCGAAGTTCTCGAACAAAGCGGCGTTGGGTTGATGGATAGTGCAAAGAATAGCCTGGCCTGAAGCAGCGAGCTTCTTGAGGAAGCGGACGATGTTGAAGGCACTCTGACTGTCAAGACCGGAGGTAGGCTCGTCGAGGAAAAGCATCAGCTCGGGCTTGGCAGCAAGCTCGACACCGATAGTGACACGCTTTCGCTGTTCGACAGTAAGTCCGAATTCAGGGGTTCCAATAATAGCGTCGGCAATAGACTCCATCTCGAGAAGGGAGATGATCTCTTCGACATAGGCGTAGCGCTCTTCCATAGGTACGTGGAATGGCTGTCGGAGTTCAGCAGAGAAACGGAAGGCCTCACGGACGGTCTGAGTAGGCTCGTGAACATCGAGCTGTTCGGCATATGAAGTAGATCGCTGGAAGGTCTTGCCTGGCTTCATAGCATCGATGAGGATATCTCCGGAGATAACACCAATGTTCTTACGAGCTGCGAGGACATCCAGAAGAGTAGTCTTTCCGGCACCAGAGGCACCCATCAGAGCGGTAAGCTCACCTGGGCGAACGTAACCAAATACGTTGTTGAGAAGTCGGCGTTCGCCTCCTGGCACAGGAACGTCATAGTTGAGGTTCTCCCAAGTGAGTACCCTCTCAGACTTGATGGTGATTTCGGATCCCTCTTCGTTGGACTTGTCCTTGGTGCGAGCATCCTTCTTAGCCGTGAGTTTCTCATTGAGAGCCTTTCTCTCCTTGTTGGGTTTAGCATAGACCTTTGCAGCGTTTCCTCCCATGCCAAAGTTGACGAATTCTCCGAGGACGACGTTGAGGATCAGGAAGAAGACGATAAGGGACATGACAATGCCCCAGTTCCTCCACAGATCTCCTACATGGTAAGAGAAGCCTTGAGCAACGTAGTCGCTGCCAGAGACGAGGGTGGTACCGGCTTTGGAGCCAGCAAGCGTGCAAACTTGGTGATTGATGTCGGTGTATTGGGGACCAGCGGGGATCAGACTGTCTGCCGTGCAGGTCATTTCCAGGGACTTGAACTCATTCATCATCATAGCTGAGAAGCTCAGTCCTAGGGGATTGATCCAGAAGATCCATCGGAGCCAAACCTGCTCTTGCTCATATTGGATGATGTAGCCTGACGTGACTACGAACAATGTGATTACCTGGGCATAGTTAGCAATTGGACGATTTCCAAGCCTCTAGTTTCGTATGTTCCGCCTCGTCGTGATGTTTGATCTTGGTGTTGTGGTGTTGGAAGTGTGGCTGTCCACCAACTACGATCGACCCACAAGTCGGCGCCCTTGCGCCACACCCGTGAATCGCCTCGTGTAAGTGATAAGAGATGGGAGAATCAAGATCAACTTACAACAACAGCAAACTTGATAGCCTGATCGAAACCTGGCGAAATGCAGCCGATGATTCTGAAGAATAGAGTCATCGCAATATTTCCCGAGAGAATCATGAGCTATTGCGTCAACATGAGTTAGTTTATGTCCCAACATCCATTACCGCTGCGGGAAGATACTAACATAGAATGTAAAGAAGGAACCGGCGTCTCTGACCAGATTGGTCATGAAATATACGATAATACTGAAGACCAAGATCTGCGAGGCTGCAAAAACCTGGTCGACGAAGATCTGAGCGATCCATAGGGCTGACGGTCGGTGGAACGCATATGCCTTGTGCTTGTTCACAATCGTTCTGCCGGTCATGGTACTAGCGAGCTCAGAAAAGGCCTGGAACGCGTTGAACAGAAGGGATACAAAGAGCAGACCTCCCTTGCTGAATGCACTCGCTGAAGTCTTTCCGAGATTGAGGTAGAGGGTTCCAAGGACAATAGCGATAACGATACTGCGGAACCATCCAACAAAGAGGTTGAATCGATCCTGCAGCTTGAGAGTGAACTGGCGCTTCATAAGGGCCCAAACTTGTAAATGGAAGCCAACTTGGTAGACTGAACGCTTAGAGGTTCCACGCTTTCCCTCCTTCACAGCGAGCTGGAAGTTGTTATGCGTTTCCTCTTCGTGTGCGAGAGAAGCCTTGTACTCAGCCATCTCGGCTTCCAAGGACTTGAAAGCATCGGATTTCTTGAAGGCCTGTTCAAGAGTCTCGGGGTCGTGAGGGGTGTTTTCCTCGGAGCGGCCTGGGGCGTACTCCCTCTCGAAGGCATCCGTGCAGCCGGTCAGGTAGTCGGCGCTGGTCTGGCGGGGACGGGGGGCGAAACCGAGGCTCTCGAAGTAGTTGCGGGCAGAGGCAGCGGGACCGAAGTAGACCTCTTTACCACCATCGATAACCATGACCTTGTCGAAGAGGTTGTAGATGTTCTCGGACGCCTGATACAAGGAGACGAAAGTGGTGGTCTTGTACAGGTTGGTCTGGATTCGGAGGGACTTGGCGAAATCGAGAGCAGTACTGGCATCGAGACCTCGAGTGGAGTTATCCCATGAGAAAACGGCACCGCTGCAGATCATAGCCTCTGCGATACTGACTCGCTTCCTCTCACCACCACTGACTCCACGGACGAAATGGTCGCCAACGATGGTGTGGCGGGTATGCTCAATGTTGAACATCTTGAGAAGTGTGGTGATAACACTCTCCTTAAACTCCTGCTTTGACATATTTCCAGGTCTCAACTTGGGCATCTTCGTATCCAGAGCAAAGCCAAGAGTCTGCTCAACAGTAAGGGTAGGGTGGTGAATGTCGTCTTCAGCCGAGTAAACAGCTTCACCGCGGTACTGGTCGAATTCGGTGTTCTTCCACTTTCCGTACAAAACCTCGCCCTCAACAGCAGTGTAGCCCCAGCGCTGGTTGGCGATGGTCTTGAGGAAGGTGGTACATCCTGAGCCGGGTTTGCCTAGAACAAGCACCATCTCACCGGGCTTGCAGACACCCTTGAACTTGTCGAGAAGGGCGACCTGTTCAGGCTTGGGGCCGAGACCAAGCATGCGAATAACAGGGGTGATAACGTCGAAGAAGTTGACAAAGGCATCAGGGAAGGTAGGCACATAATTAGACATGCCACCATAGCCCTTGACGGTTAAGTCGTTCCAGTAGACACCAATATGCTTGGACTTGATGCCAACCTCCCTCTCGCGATCAAGACCGCCGCGAAGAGCAGCCTCAAGATCAAAGATGGACTCGACCTCATTGTCTTCAGCGTGAACATTCTTCTCGGGATCGCCAACGCTAGCTCTGCTCTTTCTCCTACTGGCTCTTGAAACGCCAGTGAACTCTCTCTGAAGCTCAGCAAACTCAGCCTCAGCTTGCTCAATAGATACGCCACCGTTGTTTTGCTCAACAGGGCCGTGGCGTGTCGAGTCGGTATCGATAGAGTTGCGATAAGCAGGATCAGCCTGCTCAGTGTGATGGTTTGCAGCAATAGCCTCCTCAGCCTTTCCAAGGTCTTTTTCCGCCATGGTGACTTATATCGGTTGGGTCGTGCGTGTAAGTCGTTTTTACTGGGAGCCCAAAGTCACCCGTCGCGAAAAGGAGTTGTACAATGAGATGAACTCAGTTGAAATGGCGTATTAATTAGAATAATTATATGAATAAGAATGATTATTAGAATAAGTCATATGATACAGCAGCCAATGTGTTTGATCACAGGCTCACTGTTAACAAACAAGAGAGAAGAGGGCGCATGGGAAAAAGATGCCGACATCCCGCACTATAAGTCAACAAAGGTGCAGTCAAAAAAGTTAAAATGGGTCTATATCTCCTTTGGAACAATTTGATCCGGCATTACCAATCAACAATACGAAGCATCCGTTAAAAATGTCCGCCGGTAGGGGCAGGGGTACTCAGCTCCACAGCTGGGAATTGCTTCAAGAGAAAACAGGGAGCTTCCACCTGAGTCAAGTGGACGAGTAAGTCAGCGCCGTGGGGCAGATGTGCAGGATTTGACTCATCTCGGCTAAGAACCTCCCCCAAGGCCGAGGTGGGAAAGAGTCTGATTGGTTTAATGAAATAAGGTAAAGGATTGACACCCTCCGACGGGGAAGCTAGGGGGACTATTTAACTCTGCTTACGAGTTTTAGGCGTATATATCCGAAAATCTCGGGTTGTGGGGGGCTCTGGACTCAAGAGAAAAGAGCAATTCTCTACACAATCTGAATCTGATAATTAGTTATTCCTGCCCTTCACAGGCATATTCGGATTCAAATGCCGTGTCAACGGTTTTGAGTTCATCGCTGCAACGCAACATTGAAACCCAATGCTCGGGTATCATATCCACCCAATCTCGCTCTGTGGATCAAAAACAGTGGAAACGTCAAATGCTAAAAAAGGGCAACGGTTAAATCTCGTCGACTCTCGCCCGGCGCGGTCCCTTAAGTCCGAGAATACAAGTTTTGACTGGCTGCTTTGATTCAGCACTTTACGATCATTTCGACTCATATCCAAAGATGGAATAGTACAGATATCGGCCAGTCAAGAGGTGACAAGTCCTGCATCGGCGTGACACATTGATTCTCTGTTGATATTGCATTGCAATGTAATTTGAAGAGCCTTACAGCCAGTGATCGGATGAATCTCCCCGCGATGAGATCATCTTACCAAGATCGTTTGGAGATTCACATTCACGATCACTTTTTCATGATATGATATCTCAGCTTCACATGGCAGCGGATCCTTGTCACTCCTCTAATCAATCTGAACAGGGATTGACCGGCGAGACCCACCTGTAAGCACCGTTTCAGGGGACAGTCTTCTAGAGGTCCTGTCCGGTTTACTGCGATTTTCGACGATCTCCGCCTCCGTCCGGTTTCTAGTCCGTTCTTCGTCCGCCGCCATCGGCCGAGTGAAACTCCGCCTCCCTTGTCAAAAGAGGTTCTCCCGAATAATTTAGAAGATTCCTAGAGTTTTGTGGAATAGTTACTGTAATTTTAACTCTGGTCTAAGCCTTTGTACATAATGTCAGGATCTTGATGATGAAATACCTTTTTAAGGTTAGTGTGCTTTTATGATAAGATCTTTAGTTCTGGTGATAAAGTATACGAGGCTTCCATCATCGTACTCGGTTTCAAGCTTCAGTCAAGTGGCTGTCCTCACTCCAACATCTCTTTTCACCAGTGATTCTCCAACAAATCTTTAGACACGCTCTAGGTTTGGTTGCTAGTGGGAAAGATCACCCCAGCCTGGACCTATCAATTGGGAATTGCTGCATTCAGAGTCTGTGTGACGTTTGGTGGCATCTAACGGGTCGTTTCGATACTGTCGTCTATTACAGAATGCGCGGTATCGATGGGGTTTTCTCTCAAAGTCAGTTGCCAACCTCCACGATCTCAATTGACGGTGCTATCTCAGAGAGAGGCGCGGCAAGAGTATACAGCACCTGATCTCAGTTTACAAGACTTTAGGACAATCCCTTCTAAACTTAGTCATTCTTATGTTGAATCTTGAGGAGCCTTATGTATCTTTTTCCTGTCTATGAGAGAACTATTCGGAGGTAGAAGGATGTTGCTCAATCTTAGGTCAAGATGCATCTTACGGTATGAAGCTGTGTTCTTTCCTAAAATGGCAGAAGCTTGATCGCTGTCGTCATTCCATTCAATGGAACCTACGAATGCTTCAACTTCAACTTCACATCACAGCTTCCTCGAACATTTGGAGTCCACGCGTTACCTACCTACGAATCCTCATTAATGCGATGATGCAAACCGTGGTGCCTTTGTCCGCGTGTGCAACGCGTAATTTTGGCCGTTCACTCTCAATCGGCCAATCTTTTCCCGTCTGACAGGCCCAACAGGAACTTTTGGCATGAGCGACATACATTAAAAGGCAACGACTTCGCTTCCTATCTCACCCCTCAAGGTCGCGCAAAATGAGTTCAACTTGTCTGAATGATGGCTCCTGGGGACCTGTTGTTCGGGGATGTCGAGGCGATTTCGACTTCACCCAGAAATTCGAACGCATCTTCCTTTCAATTATACCAACTACGGTGTTCATCGCGGCAGCAGTCGCCCGCATAGCCATTTTATTGCAGCGCGATAGGATAGTTGGGGGTATTATTCTTCAATCGATCAAGATTGTGAGTCTTGACAAGCCAATTTCGAGCTGATACTGACCAAAAAGGCATTTCTGGCCGTTTATGCTATTATTCAACTTGTGGTTCTCATTTTCATCGCGGCTGGAGCCCCAGGCGTTGTCCACGGCCTCTCTCTTGCTGGATCATCCCTTGTAGCCACCGCCGCCTTCTTAGCGGTCATTTTATCTTCATTCGAGCACTCCTATGCCCGAAGACCGTCGACTTTGCTCAATGTCTACATATTGCTCACGCTTCTGTTTGACATTGTGCAAACAAGAACGGCATGGCTTGCGTCTCAACATGACATCCAGCCCCGCCTGTTCACTGCGTCTGTCGTCGTCAAAGCTATTGTTCTCTGTCTCGAGACGATTCCTAAAACAAAATGGATTCATTGGAATGCTGATGAGCATAGCCCAGAGGAGTCGAGCGGCATATTCAGTATTGGTGCTTTCGCCTGGTTGAACCAGCTTTTCATGAGAGGATATCGTGGGGTCTTGGCCCTAGATGACCTTTACCCCCTCGATGCGAACATGGCTTCCAGCAAATTACACAGTCACTTTGTCAAAAGGCTTCGGGTACATAGATACAACCGAGAGCTCAAGTCTGGACTTTTGAAGGACCTGGCCAGAACACTCATCAGCCCATTTCTCCTCCCAATTGCGCCTCGCGTTGCCCTCATTGCCTTCAAATTCTGCCAGCCCGTCTTCATCGATGCTACTCTCGAATATCTGCAGATGCCCGAGACTCCGACGACCAAGAACATGGGCTACGGCTTGATCGGCGCAGCATTCCTCATTTACGCAGGTATTGGGCTTTCTTCGGCTTTCTACGGCTACTATCAGGAAAAGGCCGTCTATATGATTCGAGGCTGCCTAGTCGCTGCGATTTACCAAAAGACAACACAGATGAAGATCACAGCCGCTGATGATTCTGCTGCTTTAACGCTTATGAGCGCTGATGTTGAGCGCATCATCAGGGGTGCTGGGACGGCTCATGATATCTGGGCAAACACCATAGAAGTAGCCATCGGTTGCTGGCTTCTGCATGGGAAGATCGGTCTAGCGTTCCTGTCTCCGCTTGTCGTGATAGGTGTTTGCGCTCTTTTGCTGTCCTGGTTGGTCACGTTCGTTGGCAAGAGGCAGAGCGAGTGGATGGCGAAGATCCAGAACAGAGTAGGATTGACTGCCAATGCCATCTCCCAGATGAAGCTCTACAAAATCTCAGGCATTGCTGGACCTGTTGCAGATCTTATACAGACGCTCCGCGTTGGAGAGATCAAGGTTGGGAATAGCTTCCGCTGGCTTCTGATAAGCGCTGCTGTGCTTGGCTTTTTCCCGATTTGTATCTCTCCAGTTGTCACCTTTGTGTTCACGTCCACAGAGTTGACTGTGAACACACTCTTTACCTCGCTATCATACATACTCCTCTTCACTACTCCGGTAATCGGTCTTTTCCAGAGTCTTCCAGGCATTTTTGCTGCCCTGACATGCATGGCTCGAGTGCAAAGATTCCTTGCCGCAGATCCGCGCCATGACTTTCGAATCCACGAAACTGCTTCTGTTTCCGAGAAAAGTTCGTCGGATCCGTCAAACGAAGTGGCGTTTTCTGTTGAAAACGGCTGCTTCGGATGGGGAGGTGAAAAATTGACACTTAGTCAGATACACGCTTCTGTTCCGGCTCACAAGCTCACCATAGTGGTGGGCGAAGTGGCATCTGGCAAGACCACTTTCTGTAAGGCTTTACTTGGGGAACTGCCTGTCGCTTCAGGAACCATCAGAACGTATATACCATCGCATCGCATTGGCTACTGTGAACAAGCCCCTTTTCTTTACAACGCGAGCTTCCGAGAAAACATCGTTGGTCACTGCGCTTTCAATCAGGTCAAGTATGACGAAATTGTGGAAGCTACTATGCTCGCACCGGACGTTGTACTTTTACCGCAGGGTCACGATACAAAGATTGGCAGTAATGGGATCATGTTGAGTGGCGGTCAAAAGCAGCGTCTTTCTGTTGCTCGTGCGCTGTACTCTGAAGCAGATCTGATGATTTTCGATGATATTCTAAGTGGTTTAGACCTGGGTACTGAATCGGAGCTCTTCAGACGCGTATTTGGACCAGGGAGTATCACTCGTCGACGCAATGTTACTGTGGTCATCTGCACACATTCAGTCAGGAACCTACCTCTGGCAGACCATATTATTGCTCTTGGAAATGGTACAGTCATCGAAGAGGGAAATTTCTCAGACTTGATGGAGAACAAAAAATATGTTCACAGCCTCGGCGTCAAGCACAGAGACACGGATTCTTCTTCAGACGATGAAAAGCCCATGACAAGAGCCACCGCCGCCACTATCCCTGGAATACTTCCTCAAGACGTATCGGCGGCGGAAGATAAGGCACGACAACAAGGCGACTTTTCCATCTACAAATACTACTTCAAGAGCGTTGGCTTCTGGCCAGTTGTCATCGTCGCCGTGGCAGGCATGTTAACCGGTGTCTGCAACAGTCTATCAAGCGTCTGGATCAAATTCTGGGCTGAAGACTCATTTAACAGATCTTTTGCCTTCTATGTAGGCATCTATGGTATGCTAAGAGCTGGCTATATGGTCTTCTTGTTCTGCGACGGAGTTACGACATTGATCAAGATGACTGCATCGGCAGGTACTGAACTACACGAACGCGCTATTTTGACTGTCATCTCTGCGCCGCTGAGGTTCTTCTCAAAGACTGACACGGGTATTGTGACGAATCTGTTCTCGCAAGATATGACTCTTCTGGATATGGAGCTCCCGCTGGCCCTGACCAACTTTTCCCTGGACGTCTCTAACGCGTTTGGCACTGCATTCGTTGTAGCTTCTGCATCACCATATCTCGCAGTTGGATATCCCTTTTTGATGGGAATTCTATACTTTATACAGAAATACTATTTACAAACTTCGAGGCAAATTCGACTCCTCGACCTGGAGGCTAAAAGCCCATTGTAGTAAGTGTTAGTTTGCTACGAGCCGGGGTCGAAATTCTAACTCTTCATTTAGTACACATTTCACGGACACAATCAAAGGTGTTGCAACTATTCGGGCCTTCGGGTGGGAACAATTTGACATCGCTCACAGCAACAAACTTCTCGACACATCCCAGCGCCCAGCGTACCTCCTGGCGATGATTCAACAATGGCTCGCCACATTACTTCACTTCATTGTTACAGGCACTGCTGTTCTTCTAATTGCTCTTGCAACTCAGCTTCGAACCAATGCAGGTTTGACTGGCGCCAGTCTGATCTCTCTCTTGACCTTCAGTGAAGCCTTGTCGAATCTCATCACAAGTTACACTTCCCTTGAGACGTCACTCGGTGCTGTGAGCCGGTTAAGATCTTTTAGCGAAACTGTTGAGACAGAGAATAAACCTTGCGAAGTCATCGAGCCTCTTGAGACCTGGCCTCATAGCGGCAGCATACAAGTCCACAAGGTCTCTGCCTCTTACGATTGCCCTAGTAATGAACAAGAGGAAGCTGCTTCTAGCTTGGCATTGCGCGATCTCGAGTTGGACATCTTGCCAGGGCAGAAAGTAGCCATTTGTGGCCGTACAGGAAGTGGAAAGTCCACTCTGATCCTTCTTCTCCTACGTCTCATCGATCCTCTCCCCTCTTGCGATTCGAACATGACGATCGACGACATACACCTTCATCAAATAGACCGCGCTACCTTGCGCAAGCGCGTCATTTGCATCCCACAGGATGCAGTGTTTCTCCCTGATGGCAGCTCTGTCAAAGATAACATCGACCCTTACAAGGCAGCCACGGACGCAGAATGCTTCAACGTTCTCAACACGGTGCGCTTATCCGGTTTTGTCCAAGACAAAGGCAGCCTCAACGCTGGTATGAGCGCCGATGACCTCAGTGCTGGACAAAAGCAGCTTTTCAGCCTCGGCAGAGCGATCCTTCATCGTAGGGTGCGCGATCGCCTCGCTGGGGGTGAAAAGCGAGGCGGATTGCTATTGCTTGATGAAGTAAGCAGCAGTGTTGACAAAGTAACTGATAGGGCTATGCAAGAGATCATTCGCGAAGAGTTTGAGAATTATACAATTGTCATGGTGTCTCATCGGCTTGAGATGGTTATGGACTTCTTTGATAGGGTCATTGTTCTAGATAGGGGTACTGTTGTGGAATCTGGTGGACCAAGAGAGCTCGTTGAGACGCCGGGAAGTCGATTTGGTGATCTGTGGGCTGTTGAGCATGACGGGAGGTCAGAATAGTAACTGTTCTTGTGGTCATCAGGATACCATATGATCATGTTACGATGAGTTTAGTGAAAGTCAAGCCTGCACGTATTGGATTTCATTCCAAGTTGGAGCAAGTCATGATACCATGATCTAAGATTTACGAGTTTAGAACTGTTGCAGGCCGTTGCATGATGAGTCTGGATGATGTAGCCTAAAATGAAGAGCTCATGATTTATGATAGTGTTTCGCCGGCTATGTATTGTGTCGGCTAAGTATTGAAAAGGAGAAATCGCTCAGTGACGCCTTGTAAGTGATAATTCACCACCGGCTCTAATTAGCCTTCCTATGCAATCCGTCAAACGCCAGGCCATGCTCCATGTGTGTTAATGGGGTTTTATGCTGATGAAGTTATGTCTCGTCGAATCATTATGAAATATGCAATGTCGTATATGCTATGTGTCGTTGTGTCTCCAGGAACACCTGGCTCTCACGCGTCTTCCCTGATCGGTCTTTGCGAATTCAGGGGCTTCCGGGCGTGAATGTTCAAGTAAGGGAAATAAGTATGGAACTTTGGTAGGCCGTTGACTTCCTGAGTCAATGACTTTCGTACTTCGATGAGGAACATCTCGATCTGGATCAGTGTCCATCCGAGACCATCACGAAGCGGTTTTCGAGATAGGCCATGGAGAGACAGCATAACGACGTCTCTTAAAACATGGCCACACTCTTGGAGACGTTTCTTCTTTGCCCATGGACCAAGTGGGCACTTGTAGGCTTTGGTTGAGATATTTTCGAAGCCTGCTTCTTGTAGTTCGTGTCCCACGTGAGTGATGCCATGCAAATCTGTCCCGAGCGCTAGCATGCCTTCGTAGAGGTATTTGCAATAGTCCCTCCAAGCGTATGGACCGTCGCATGAGTCGTCGTCGCAAGCTGCGATGTAGTTAAACTCCTGTATTTCCACGTAGCCTCCTGGTTTTAGATGTCTGTGTGAAAATCAGCTTGTGATCTGACAAAGGCGAACGAATGCCATACTTCCAGATTCGTTCCCAGAGCAATTCTCGGTCTTTAATGGAATGAACTGTGTGGCGTATATGTATGTAATCAAATGTCTCGTCTCCATAGGTCCAGCCAGCTTCGTGCTCTATGTCGTCGACAACAAAGATGGCATTCTCCGGGACCCAGTCCGGCTGTATAGGAGAAAGGTCCATGCCGTGGAATTGTGAGTTGGGGTATATATCGGCAACTATTTGGGTCAGCAATTAGACTCCCAGGTTGGTAAGGAGTTCTAGAGGTGAGTCTCACGGTCAATGCACCATTTTCCTATTCCAGTTCCGAGGTCCAGAACTTCAATCCCCCGTTCCAATAACTGCTCAATTGGCGCAAAGAAGAGTCTATCATCACAAAGGTACACAGTCAAATTATGCTTGAGCTCCTCTCGATCCTGCTCGGCCTCGTCGTTAGGGAAAAGGTATTTCCCTGCATGGTAGCTGTGATCTGCTGTCAGCCATTGAGCAAGGACAGTTGGTATTCATCCGTACCTATGATAACGCAAACCACCCTCTACAATGTGTTGTCGTATACTGTCGGTCAGGCTCCGTGTTTCGTCGTCATCGGTCGCGTAATCGCCTCGCTCAATGCTTTGTATAAGAGCCGCTTCGTGAGCCGAGCCTACAGCCAATGGAGATGTCGTCGAAGACGCCGGAGATGGGGGCACCATATGGCGGGACACAGAATGTTGATCTTTTCCGGTGCTATGTCTGGGTTTGGAGGGTGGAGAATCGTCGGATTGACGAGAGAATGAGTTTGCCGGCGAGTTCATTATCGTGAGCGCAGATACAGGGGTATGCGCATACCGCGGGTGATGATCGAGGGTCGACACAACAGAGTTTTTATGGTGCTGAAGTCAAAAAACAAACATTAAACAGAGAGAGTTTGAGCCGTTGAAGTAGGACAGGAGATAGTCAGGGAGTGGAAGGCGCTAAGGTGAGATTGAGCGGGATGGCGCTTTCCTCCGTAGATCGACCTGACGTCAGTAACCTTATAGCGGACAAGGCGCTATAAGCTTAGGGCCGTGTAAGTCAGTGGAAGACGAAGCTAAGCTAATGCAATGTGTGTTGATGTCTTTGCTTTGGTGCTGATGTCAATGAGACTCAGTTGGCATCGATATATAAAGAGCCAAAGTTGAAGAGAAAGATCGATCAAGGGTTCGGGGCAAGGAAAGTAGAGCAAGGTCAGTTAATAAGTTGAGTTACTTTTTAAAAAAGAGACGGTAAACGGTAAGACCAGACCAAGTTGGGTTAGAGAGAATCCATTCCGAACAGACTAAAAAGTTACTCCATACTGAGAACGATAGCGAAGGGGAAGCTATCAAGAAAAAAAAGAGGAGAAATATGTACGTTTATTAATGATGTTGGGAAAGGATTGACACTTGTTACAGTTTGTTAGTGTGCTCATGACTAGCATATAAACCTCATCATATCATATCATATTATCACTCCTATAACAATGTCTGTTTGTCTGTGTATCACGGTGATTGTGACTGTGATGACATCGCTACCGAGAATCTGGAAAAATTCCTCTCCAAAAATACAGTCAAAAATTGTGGCTATCCCCAGATGACCTAAAGAGGGGACCAGTTCCAGTCTGTTGGTACCGCTCAGAAGCCTCCAGGCAAATCATAACGCCTCAATCCACATTCAAGTCAATCAGGAGCAAGGGTTTTCATGCAGTCTCGTCTGGCGGTCACAGTCACGCACACAGACACACAAACCTCCACCTTTTTTCCGTTTCCTTTTCGGCTCCGCATGAAGGGTTACACTGACATGAGGGGTCTTGGGCATGAATTATTCTTCAAGAAGTTGTATCGTGCACTGTTTTATTTGGTCGATTAACAATAAAATAATAAGATAATTTATAAGCAGGTGTTGTTAAGACCACTTGTCATCAAGATCCATGCACATACAAAAGCCAAGGCTCTGGGTATTCCAAGCTTGGGTACTGTAGCCAGACCATGTCCATCCAGCCCATGTCAGGCATCTTGCACCATCCAACGAGAACAAACCGAGCCAATCAAGGATCTCGGACCCTGTCACTTTGCTCCAAAAAAGAATCTTGCTGTTTCCGGACACTAGACAAACAAAAATATTCAGCCGCTCTTGAAGTCATTCGTGATCTCATTCATAAAATCAACTCTGTAGCTCCCCATCGGCTCTAAATGAAGAGTGTGGTTGAAACGAGTATCAGCGCGATAAAGCACGATAAGAAATGAACAACTCGTAAACATCTTCAATCAAGCCCAGACCGCAATTACGTATCCATCCTTGTCGTACCGACACAAGGGATAAGGCCCACTGCTGTACAGCATCATGTTCCATTTCTCTGCACGCAGCCATTTAGCATAAGGTCGTCTTCACCGGAAGCAGGCCTTACTCCGCTCTTGCGACAACTCTCAGCCCGATACTCCCCGTTCAATATCACGACATTCTTGTTATTCGAGGCTCCCACTACATACATATATACCATTCTATCAAGATGTCAGTCACAACTTTAGCATATTCCCTTGGCGATAAGAGCTTACAACTGCCATAAACGGTCTTGCATTAATGCTCACCGTGCACGATGCGGGACGGGTACCCTTGAACCCTGGACTGAAGGTGATGTGATGGATATTAGCCGAGCGAGTTGCGAGATGCTATCACCCAGCAGGGAGGGGTACTGCCTATCAGTTCGCATCTTTTGCCTCATAGCCCTAAGCTTTATCGATTACCGTCATTTCACTACTGCTATTGGCCACTGCTAGGAGTGTCATTCTTCCAGCAATCAGGATACCATCATGAAATACGGCTGCCTAGAGACCAGGTATTTATCCATACTAAACTTTCCAGACCGCAACAACAACAGACTAGATATGCTTTGTAAGAAGGACTTCAATTGACATGCTTGCAACATCAACTGTAAAAACCATTGCGGGCGCTGACAAGGCTGTTGGTCACGTTGCTATCAGTATCACATCGCCAAGCCAACACTTCACGAAAGCAGAGCATAGGAACTTTTACTCGATGCAACCCAAGGTATGACCTCTGACCATTGAGAAACTGTTTACAAGCACGAGGTGATTGATGTTATAATGTCGCGGCTAATTACCAAAGGTTGTCCGCCGTCATATTTGCTCTCCAAGATCGAGATATACTAAATCTCCACTGCATATCGTTAGACTCAAGAAGAAATTATACTGCATGTCAGCATCCACTGCATGTCCATCCAATTGTGTTGCTCTACAATAAGCTGTCAGAAGACTTCTCCTGAGGCTGACTTACACGACAGTCCCTTGCATGAGAAGCATGCAAGGAACCGGCTTCAAAGACAGTCTCCCTTACTTGGAAGATGATTTCCACATAAGTCTAAAGACAAGCGTATTAGCCTATTCTATTCTGTTCAGCCACAGTCAGAAAGTCACAATTGTCAGAGAAGAGAAAGCGTAGAGAGTATCACTGTCACATTAGAATCCTCTAAAGTAAGAATAAAGTCATAAAGCCATATTAAAGCCGAAATACTACTGATTTCTAATCGCCAAAAAGGTACCACCATCGAAATGGACAGCCGAGACCCTAATCTATCGTACAAGATATCCCAGAGCCAGATCTACCCAAGTTATACCGACTGGTGTAAGAATAAACCAAGAACGTTAAACGTTACACATATGCGTGTTTTATTGCTATCAAGAGCAAAAGACGTGATGAATGCTGAGCTTTGCCGGACAGAGACTCCAGCATCTATGAGAAAAGTCCCAAATCCGGGGAGAAAGAAGAAGAAGGTTTGCTTGTCAGTTCCTTTACAGGACGAAAGCAAGACCGGCGATGGCAGCGGCCACACCGGCGAAGGTCTTCTGGGCAGCACCGGCGGTCACAACGGGGACCTCAGGCTTGGAGCCAGTGCCAGTGGTCTCAGGAGTCTCGGGCTTGGAAGGAGTCTCGGGCTTAGCAGGAGTCTCGGGAGTCTCAGGCTTGGCGGGAGTCTCAGGCTTAGCAGGAGTCTCGGGCTTGACGGGCTTGGAGGGAGTCTCGGGCTCGGGGACGACAACAACAGGAGGCTTGCCAGGGGTAACGGGCTTGGGAGGGTGGACAGGCTCAGTAGGCTTGACGGGAGGGTGGACGGGCTTGCACTCGCCCTTGGAGCACTTCTCGTAGGTGTAGCAGTCGTCCTTGCACTCATCGAAGTACCATCGGTCCTCATCGACGTCACAGACGAACTTGCGAGCGTAGTCGACAGAGTAGTGCTGGTCACGCTGGCACTCGTTGCCGTAGCAGACGATGCGCTGGTTGCACTCATCGCCCTTGTAGTCGGCATAGTGGCACTTTCCGCTGTTGCAGATCTTGAGCTGGCTCCAGGTGTCGTCGTAGCATTCACGAGGAGCGCAGAGGCCATCCTCGCAGACGATCTGCCACTTGGTGCAGGTAGGGCAGTGGACCTGAGGAGCACAGTAGTTACCGTAGCAGATGATGATGACATCGGTGGGGATGGCGGGGAGAACAGTGGTGACAGTCTGGGTGACGGTGGTGCCGTCCTCAGTGAAGGTGACGGTGGCAGTGGTGGTGACAGGAGGGAGGGTCTCGGTGACGAAGTCGGTGTTGATGACAGTGTCAGTCTCACCGGGGTTCACACCGATGGCGACGTAGATGGAGAGGAGGACGTTGACAGAGACCTGTCGGCGCATGAGGCGGTCGCCAGAAGAGAGACCACCGCAGTTCTCAGCAGAGTTGCCAGGGCAAGTGATGTCACACTGATCAGTGCTGACAGCAGGAGAGGTGGTGAGGTCAAGCTCGTTACCACAGTAGCAGCTGTTGTCGTAGAGACCGAAGAAGTTGGAGCCCAAGCAGGCATCGGCACAACGCTCAGAGTCGTTCTCCTCAGAAGAGTAGGCCTGAGTGAAGCCAGGGAAGCCGTTCTCAGAAGAGAAGCACCCGAGGAAGTTGAAGCCGTCAGGGTTGCCAATGCCGCCAGCAGAGGTGCTGGTAGCGGCACCGGAGGTCTCAGTGCCGGTGACATCGGTGCCAGTGGTGGCAGTGCCAGTCTCAATGGCTCCGGTGGTGGTGTTGGAGAAGCGGCCCGTGGTGAACTGGGCAGCGGCCAAGTTGCCCATGGCCAGGGCGAGGAGCTCGGTGTAACGCATTTTTGTGATGGTGGTTCTTTAGAGCGAATGACTGGGATGTGTAACGACTGGAAAACAGCTCTCGGAAGAGAAGCGAGGGGATCGAGGGTGTTTGAGTTGCTTGATGATGAGAGAAGGAAGAAGTTGGGTTTTGGACGGAATCAAGCCCTCTCTTTATACATGATCTGGGTCCCCTTGCCTTGGGGCTGAGATTGTATGGGATCCTCCTAGGACCACAAACTAAGCCTCGCGCCGATAGTCTGTCTCGTCCTCGACGAATGCATCGAGCCCCCCAACGCAAACAAGTCCAGAGTGCTGTGCTGTGACTGTTGAGACATGGCGTTCCCGTCCAACAAGCAAAGAATGCAGTGCCCCTGACTTGACATGTCTCACTCCCACTCCACACTCTGAGGAGCTTGTTTTGGGCCCCAAAATCCCCGCCGCTTGAGAATTTGGCTCTGCAACACCTCGGGTTGTAAGATTACTCTAAATTCCAGATGCTCGTACTGATAGCCTCTATCTCACTTGTTGATACGTGAGGCTGCTGACACGGTATTCTGCTGAGACACTCATCCCAATGCCGTGGCCTACCCTCCCTCAAAGGAGTGATTTCACATGTATCGAAGCACTCTGGGTTCCTCCATGTTCTACCGCTTCTTGGATACCGACGGCCCATCGGCATCAGATTGGTACGCATACGCGCGACCCATTCCTGGATGCGTCAAAAAAGAGCACTCGTTTTCAGAGCACACTTTCTCAAAGGTTCCCCTCATGTGGGATTTGGCAGATATGTGACGAGCGTCTAATCTCCATCACCCAAGAATGTACGTCATTGGTCACCAGAAATAGGCAGAGCAATATCTGGTGTGTTTTGTGGTTCCTCCAAAGGCCACTATACTCGCTTGAGTATCACTCATATAGCGTTTTCAGCGGTTGGAACTTGAGATCGGACAAGGCAAAAGATCAACCCTGTTTCGAAACCGTTTATCAGACCAGACCCCTCCCTCCCTTCGGCCGCCGCCGGATGCGAGCATTCTTTAACACAATCCGGGGAAACAGGTTCTTCCATATCTCGAAAGCATTTGGCTATGAGTGTTTTGTTTTGTTTTGGGTTTCTTGTTCAAGTCCACAAGATCGAGACATAAGATTATCTATCCCGGAAGCTAATAGATGATCCACAAGGGGGAAATTGCGTTCGTGAGAAGCGGAAGAAAGGTTGGTCTCACCAAGGGAGAGCTGAAAGCTGGTATGAGACATGAATCAAGTCTGACTTGTTGTGTTATGCGGGCCGATGGTTTTTGCGGAGGCCGCCAAGCCCGCCATGGCTCCGGACGGGGGTCTAGGGTAGGGCTCGACAGTACAACTCTGAGTCCATGACACTTCAACAACAGGGAATGATCAGGAAATGCCTCAAAATAATGGGGATTTTTGTTAAAGCTGATGTTTATTTCGACGTTTTTGGTATCGCCAAGCTTAATCTAGGTTTATTACTGCGGGAAGAGTTCTAACCGAACATTGAAGTTCTCGTATAACCTTGCAAGATATCACTGGAATTCACGGCTCGTATCAAAGATCAAATCCCAAATATTGATTGGCTAGAATTCAATACACTTTTTGGGAATTTTAATCTAATCCACTTCTTGCTTGGCGATAACTGACTTACATCTACTAAAGAATCGACAACTCCACAGTAGATCCCTTGAATGCAACTCATTCAAGGAAGCATGTTAAGCTTGAGTTGACATGGATCACTCTCTGAGCCTAAACAAACCGGCATTCGGTAGTCTCGGAAGCTCGCCAGAGCCCTACGACGATAAGCCTTGTCTGTTTCCGGAGCTTACAGACTGATACTAACCAGTCGAGTCATACAATCACTTGACGGTTCTTGATTGAAATAACTTGGTGATGATGATCTATCTATGACGTGAGGAGAAGCTTTAGCTACCGCACTCGTTCCAAAGTCGATTGATACTTGAGGTGATAACATCAGGGAACTCCATTTCCAGTATCATCGCTCTCCGGATCAGAAGTTGCCGGGCCAAGTCGTTGATATTGTAATCATGTACTACAAGATTTCATGCAAGGTACAAAACACCCTTATTTGCGCCTCTGTTACACAACAGGATATCAGTATACCTAGACAGACATCTCCAAAGCTCCTTGTTCCTGACGATCAAATTAACGTGTGGCAACGTTGCGCCTCGTATGTTTGATCACCAACTGCAATGCTAAAATTGGAAAGCCAAGTCAAGTTGCGACAATAACATGTCCTGGCGAGGAATGTTGGCAGCGCGTGCCGTTGGAGCCATTCCCGCTTCTGATCGGAGCTTATGTTAGTTGGCTATCGTGGGCAAAGCAAGAAAAAACGCCCACGATTCACTAATCTCCTCTGTCTTCGCTTCCCATGCCAGGGAGGCCTTTTATTTGTCGCCTTATGCAAGCCGCTTAATTTAATGGCTTGCAGAAAATTACATATTAAACTTTCTTATTTGACGTGCAGGTAAAATCATCTCATTGTGCCAAGGGTCAGTCAGTAAGGGAGAGATACAATGTTTTGTGTTTTGGGTTGGTCAAATCTTGCTCCCTTGCTTGGATAGTCTCACATTTTGAGTGTTAGTAGGTTCTTTTCTTTTTCTTCAGTACGATCTAGCACTTTTGGAGCCGATCTCGATGAGACTACTGAAATGTACAAGAAACACACGTGAAATGTTGCTGGTCTTGGTTCTGCGGTATGCTTCAGGTGAGACACCAGACATTGCCCCTTGGTTAGTTGCTTGGACATTGTCGTTCCTGGGCTTTGAAAAGGATTGTTGCCCCTGTTTCCTTTGGAACAAAACAATTCTTATCAATAACATCAACACTGATTGTGATAATGTAAGCATCATCAGTTTTCTTGCCTTTGAGCAACTGAACTCACAAACTGGTCTCTCTCCTTTTCATCATGACTGACAGACATCAGGCTTCAGGCGCATCATCCAAACACACGGGCCTAGATGTCATGAGCGGTTATTGTGAAGGCCATTTGCGCCTTGCCTGTCTTTACCAATCTTTGAGACCCTTTGGTGACATGCCCATGTCGGCCACCCACTGAGTTGCCATATTGGCCCATGCTCAATCATATACCTTTCCTGCCTTGCGCTGTCAAGTACAGACAATATTTGATAGACAATTCATATGTTATACCGCTTCAGTTCTGTTCATGATCATGACATGAACTCCAAACATCGCAACCCTAACCCTCCCCTCATCTCAACAGCCGTGTCCATCAACCGAAGATCTGCGGAGGGGGAGGGGTCATATGGAGACATGCTACTCTCAACGCAGTCATCATTGGACCATTGATTGGCCCGGCTTTGCTTGGGGAAATACCCCCCATGTCATCATGCCCATGATAAAAAGAGCCATGATGGCTACTCCCGCAGCCATGAAACCGCTCAATTGACTCTCCTCGCGCTCAAAAAATGGCTGCCACAAAGCTCCCCTTCCACGCCGACCACATCGGCTCTCTCATCCGCCCTGAGGTGCTGTCTCGCACCCAGGAGCAAGCCGATGCCGGCCAGGTCACTGCTGAGCAGCTCGCTACGACGCAAAAGGCTGCTATTGCTGACATCGTGAAGAAGCAGCAGGAGCATGGAGTTCGCGCTATTTCTTCCGGCGAGTTTGATCGCAAGTACTACTTCTCTGGCTTCTTTGAGCGTCTAGGGGGTTTCCGCGAGGTTGAACCTGTTCCTTGGGATCTTGTCCGTCTCTCTGCGCCTCCCATTGCTGCGCTGAAGAAGGCTGGTAAGCAGTATCCCATGGCTGCTCTTTGCGAGTCCAAGATCGAGTACAAGAAGAGCCCTTACCTCGAGAACTGGAAGATGCTCCGCGAGTGTGTTCCTCGCGAGCAGTGGGCTGAGTGCAAGTTCACCATGCCTCCTCCTTGCTATTTCCACCTGCGACTCGCCTCTGGAAAGTGCTACAGCCCTGAGGCTTACTCTAACGATGAGGACTTTTTTGCCGATTTGGCCAAGGCTTACCGTCAGGAGTTCAAGACTTTGTACGATGAAGGCGTGCGAAACATCCAGATCGATGACCCCACTCTCGCCTACTTCTGCTCTGATGAGATGCTTCAGTCTCTGAGAGATGAGGGTGTTGACCCTGACAAGCTGTTCGACACTTATCTCAAGGCTCACAACGATGCTATTGCCGACCGACCTGAGGGTCTCCACGTTGGACTTCACGTCTGCAGAGGTTTGTTTCTCACTTAATGACATCGTATCCACTCACTTACACCCAACAGGAAACTTCTCCAAATCCATGCACTTCAGCGAGGGCTCATACGAGAAGATCGCCGAAAAGTTCTTCACCGTCCTTAACTACGACACTTTCTTCCTCGAATACGACAACCCTCGTTCCGGCGGCTTCGAGCCCCTCCGCTTCCTCCCCAAGCACAAGAACGTCGTTCTCGGAGTCATCACCACCAAGGAGCCCGAGCTCGAGGACGCTCAGGTCATCAAGCACCGCGTGCTCGACGCTGCCAAGATCATCGCCGATGGTCAGGGCCGCAGTCTCGAGGAGGCTCTTGAGCAGGTTGGCATCAGCCCTCAGTGCGGTTTCGCTAGTGTCGCTATCGGCGCTGAGGGTATGACTGAGGAGAAGATGTTTGCCAAGCTCAAGCTTGTCAACGACGTTGCTAAGGAGATCTGGCCTGGCAAGGCTTAAAAGTTGATGTTTTCAAAAGTTGTAAAAGAAAAGAAAAGATGTACATAGGCTTGGGGACTTGGGAGTGACTGTTGCATAGCGCGGTATTGATCGTGGTGTTGAAATGAAAGATGAATGATGGCCCATAGCACTTTGGGTGTTATTAGGCTTATGTGCTCCTATCAAGTTGTGCCTGTGTACAAGGTGAAGAATTGGTGATGCTATTCGAGAAATATCAATCTACACAATCCTCAACTCATTCTCGCCTGTCATAACCACACTCGACACCTGCAACACTGCAACAAATTCATGCTAACATGAGTTCTTCTACTTCTTCTGAGAGCACCCTGAAGGAACTGTGACTCATTTCTTCCAACATAAACTTTATTCGGTGATACTGGGCATTGTTTTCCGAGAAGAGCGTACGAGTCCAGTGGAAAATCATGTGTTATGGTCTAGACCAACAATTACATCTAACAACCAACTCGGATAGGGCCTGAGCGATGGCAGATTTGTTGTTGGTAACTTTCAACTGTTTGACGAACCTAATTCTAAGGGATACTCGGGTATGATGAGTCATGCGCTGGGTGGAAGACGCCTCTACAACTAGGACGTTGGGGGCCTATCTTGATTCGACTCAACATGGGGGTGCTTGAACAGACATCGCACTGCGATAAAAAGGCCAGATATTTCAAGAAATTTTCATTGAAAGGGGTATGGGTATCCTTCCTCCATCCCACATCTGTGTCCATCATATTACAGTGTCTAGTAAAAACTCATATGTACATGTTCCGCAATGCCATGCCGTCTATATGCAAAGGCTCAACACCCTCACAAGCTCTAGTAAATAACAAAAACCCTCCAATCTCATACCCAGTACAAGATATTCATTTTTTCCAATCTTTTCTTTTTTTTTTTACTCCTTCTTGACAGTCTTCTTCTTGAAGCTCTTCTTGGGCATACGCGCAAGCCAGTAGATGAACAGCGCAGCACCAATGTTGAAGATGATGTACACCCAAAGAAGACCAAAGTTTCGCCATCGGTCGGCATAGTCAATGTTGACGCCGGCGAGGTATGTGTTGGTGTACTGGACAGTGCAGAACTCGCATTTGGAGGTGGCATCAGGATCAATGAAGTAACCACCGACAGCCTTGATATAGTCACCCATGTACTCAGTACAGGTTGAACCGTTGGGTGGTGTGATGGGTACGAGTTCGTTGCTAGCGCAGGTGACTTCCGTATTGGCGACACCTGTTGCTAACATGCCTCCGACTAGATATGTGAACGGTGACACGTAGTACATGAACTTCCAGAAGCCGGGTAGGGTATCCTTGGCAGCGAGGACACCACAGAAAATCAGGCAGAGCATGAACAGCAAGTTAGCAACGTTGGCACCACCCTCAGCTGTTTCGAATCCGGCGATGATCATAGTCGAGAAGGTAGCGGTAAAGATGAGGAAAGCCAATAGTAACAAGAACATAAGGGCACCACGTTCGGTAGTTTGGCCGGCGTCAGCAGCATTGTTGTATAGACCGACAGGGTAGTACCAGCCAAAGAACATGATGACAGCCATCAAACTATTCCAAGGCAATTCGACGATAATCTGCGCCAACATGAAGATCTTCCATGAGTAGACCTTGGAAGGACGCTCACGAACCTCGTAGAGGGAACGCTGAATGACGAATTGAGGCATAGACTGTTGTACTAGTTGACCGAAGATAGTGAGCAAGTTGAAGATGGCGAACATTTGGTTTTGAAGACCCTGGATACTGTTGGGGGCTTTGAAGAAGACGAAACCGATGAAGAGAGCGACGAGAGAGCAGAGAGCAGCCTTGGAGTAGATGTAGACAGGAGTACGCCAGTACTGTTGGAAAACACGGAAGAGGACCTCCTTGAGTTGAACCATGAAAGGAGCGGCGAACTCGCGGTAGCTACCGTCATCGACGTCGGTATCCTCAACACCCTGCTTCTCACGCTTGATACGCTCGAGTTCGGCCTGAACATCCTGGTATTCGGGGCTGTCGCGCCAAGTCTGGAACCAGTCGAGTTCAGTGTGAGATCCGGGAGCAGCACCAATAACTTCCAACATCCATTCGGCAGGGTTAGCCTCGGGCGGGCAGGCGTGTCCACCGTAACGCTCAAAGTAGCTGGTCATGGTCTTGGAGTTCTCGCCGATATCACCAAAGTAGACAGTCTTGCCACCCTTGGCCAAGAAAAGGAGTCGATCGAAGCGTTGGAACAACATGGCAGAGGGCTGATGAATAGTGCAGAGAATAGCTTGACCGGCGTTTGTCAACTTCTCAAGAAGATCCAAAATAGCCCAAGAGGTTTGAGAATCGAGACCAGATGTAGGCTCATCAACGAAGAGCAGCAGAGGAGGCTTGGCAGCAAGTTCGACACCGATAGTAAGACGCTTACGTTGCTCGACGTTGAGACCTTCACCAGGAACACCAACCACGGCATCGGCATATTCTTCCATATCAAGGAGCTTGATAACCTGTTCCACATAGTCAAGCTTCTCCTGTTTAGGGACGTGAGCGGGCTGGCGCAGAAGGGCACTGAAGTTGAGGGCCTCTCGGACTGTCGAGGTCTGAAGATGGAGATCCTGTTGCTGAACATAACCGGTCTTGCGCTGGAAGGACATGTCTCGAGGGTTACCATCGACCAACATCTCGCCTGTGATAACACCCATGGAAGTACGGTCGGCCAAACAATCAAGCAGAGTGGTTTTACCAGCGCCCGAAACACCCATAAGGGCTGTCAAGGTACCAGGCTTGACCCAACCATCAACGTGATCCAGAATCTTACGGGTTTCGTCCTTGATCTTGACCTCATAGCAGACATCATGCCACTGGAAGACCGAGGTCTGTTCCTGAAGCATACCGCCATCCTTGTTGGTCCGGCTTCGAGTGCGTTCAGCAGTGACAACGGGACCAATGTGAGCCATGGCAGCCTCAGGGTCGCTATGCTTCTTCTCAGCATTGGCAACAGCAGCAGGCTTGTGACCGCGTCGGTAGACCAGGACTTCACCCTTGGACTTCTTCTCGGAAACGAGTTCAGCAGCAACCATGTAGGTGAAAGTGAAAAGAATGATCCATGCGATAACGATACCAAAGTTGCGCCAGCGGTTCTCCCATCTGTATCCAAACTGCATCTCGGCGTATCGGTCACCGTTTACAGCGGCTCTTCCAGGCTCAGCTCCAACGGCACTGCACACACGGTTCTCTGATGCGACATCTCCATATCCAGGAACATTAGGGTTAGGCACGAACTCATTACAAGTGTAGTCGCGGTTGTGGAATTCGTTGACGACGACAGCCTCGAAAGCGTAGGCAATAGGGTCGATCCAGTACAGCCATTTGCACCATCCGAGCATGTAACGCTTTGGAATGACGAAACCGGTGAAGATGACTAGATCCAGAATGAGAATGGCGGCGGGGACAAGAGCCTGGAACAAACTGCGAGTAGCGGACGCAATGGTACGGAAGATCATGGACATGACCAAAACCACAACGAAAGACATGAGGATGAAGAAGAAGAAGGCTCCTGGCTCGCGCTTGAGGTTTGTCATGAAATAAAGCGTAATGTTGAAGACGATCGTATTGGCGATTTTATACGGCATGTCACACAGCATCGAAGATATAGCTTCTGCAGACGGATGATATAATGCATAACGACTATGTTTTTCAACAATTGGGCGTTGCGCGTACAGGGCCAGAATCTGAAATTGTCAGTATTGGTCAAGAGGGAGATTGGAGTAAAGCTCACCTCGAGAGCACTTGCGAAAGCGTTCATCAAAACAGCAAAGAACAGGAGAGCACCACGCTGGAAGAAACTGCTTGAAGTTTCATCCAGGTTGAAGAAGACGGAACCGATGATAAGAGCCATAACGAAGTTACCAATGAGAGAGCCAACGGTGATACCAGGGTCACCCTTGAGTCGCAGCCATCCACGCCACAAACAAAGCTGAATTTGCTGGGAGTAGGATAGAGTGTAGGGAGACTTGACGCGCTGTCGCTTAGCCTGCTGAGCTTGCTTGGAAGCACGGAAAGCCTCAGCGTCTGGGCCGTTGATGGGGTGAGCGACCTTGTAGTCCTCAATCTCAGCCTGCAGAGCCTTGTACTCGGCGCTGTTTCTCCAAGCGGTAGCAAACTCATCAGGGGTTCGAGGAACCTTGCCCTTGAAACCCTCACGAACAATTCGCTCGTTAGGAGCGGTCATGGAAGTGAGGAAATCAGGGGTGGTCTGGCGAGCAGGGCACTCAAAACCCAGGTTGATAAAGTACTGCTTCGCAGCATCAGCGCGGCCAAAGAAGATTTGCCGGCCCTCGTAGATGACAGTGGCCTTGTCAAACAGGTCATAAGCGCTTTGAGGCGACTGGTAGATGGACACGACAGCGGTGTTGTTGAAAAGCTCGGTTTGAAGACGGAGAGTCTTGCAGAATTCGATGGCGTTGGCGGAGTCGAGACCTCGAGTTGAGTTATCCCAGCACTGCAGAGGAGCACCAGACAAGGCAGCCTCAGAAATGGTAACACGCTTGCGCTCACCACCCGAGACACCACGGATGTACTCGTTACCGACGCGGGTATTCACGGTGTGAGAAATTCCAAACATAGCCATGACGACATCTCGGAGGTGATCGGCAAAGTCGTTTCTGTTCAAGCCCTGGGGAAGCTGACGGGGCTGTCGAGCTCGGGCAGCGAATGTGAGGGTATCGCCAACAGACAGCATAGGGAAATGAACATCAATCTCGGCGGTGTAGATAGCCTCACCACGGTGGTGGGAGTGCATCTCCTTGGCGGTCATACCTGTGGCACATCATGTTAGAGATACTGGTTACTTGGGCGCATGTAGGTACGAGTTGTGTTGCACGCGACAAGCCCATTGCCGATCGCAACAGAAGATCGAGTCCGTGAAACCAAAACACCCCTTTCGTGCGAAATTCGCAATTCGACTCACCTTGGTAGTTGAAGTAAGACCCCTCATCGACGTAGATACCGTTGAGTTCACCAGCGATCGTCTTGAGCGTGGTGGAGCAACCAGCACCAGGAGGTCCAAGAACGACAAGCATTTCGCCCTTGTGCACAACACCATCGAAGTTGCGCAGAATATCAATGCGCTGTCGCTTGCGACCAGTGACTCTTCCAACAAGGTCGCCCAGAGAGAGCCACACATTTGCAACATCGCCCTGGTAATCGCTAGCACCACCATAACCGTAAACATTGAGGTTCTGGTAGCAAACACCAGCAGATCGGAAATTAGCGCCGTCTTGGTGAACTAATTCCACAACAGACTTTGCCCATTCGCGAGCGTTAAAGTTGGGAGAGTTGGGGTTCAGAGGTGAATCCTCACCAGCCTGGAAAGGATTCTGTCCGTTGGGGTGAGCGCCAGAGGCATGCGAATAAGAGCGAGCGAGGGCCTGAACAATAGAGGTTCTTCGCTCCATCTCTGAATCTTCGTCTTCCTCATCTTTACCTAAAGTGTCGGCAGGTGATGATGAGGGCTTCTCGTTGATCGCTTCGTCGTCGGTTTGCTTGTCAGCAGCAGGCACATTGTTACCAGTTGAGCCTGCGCCTGGAGCACCCTGCCTTGCAGCAGTGGCGTCGTTATTAGCGTTGATCCCGTAGAGCGCCGACATGATGAATTGCGACGGCTGAATCCACTTGGGACTCTCGCAATTGAGTTTCGAGGTTGGTGAGTGATACCCCAGTGACTGCAGAATTTCGTATCTCGTATCGGGGTTGTGAGTTAGGTGCGGAATGTTGTTCAATATGCGAATTGGTAGTCGAGTATTGTAAAAGACAAACCAACTCAAACAAAACAACAAGAAAAGAAAAGGTATTAATAAAAGGTAGGTATTAAGGATCGACAATGAATAGACAGCCGATCACAACGGAGTAAGCAGTCCCTTAAAAGAGGCGTGTAAGAAAGAGGACCCTGGACAACGCAAGGCAAAACAAAACAGGAGGGAGGTCAGGAGAATATGTAAAATATGAACGAGCTCTCACTCTCTCTCAGTTCGTCATGTCCTCCGTCGGTAAGCTAACCTAACAGATGGATGGAGATAAACTCGCGTGGATCGTCCAAGCAAAGGTCCACCTGTCGACTAAGCCCGAAACTGAAGGGTAGACGACAAGGGGGTGTGCACACCCAGCCAAGGTACCTCAGGTAGGCAATTCTAGCGCAGCTTTTTGGAAGTGCAAGCGGGTGCGGCTGCAAGCCTCTGTAGGGGTTGTTTCTCACTGCCCGGGTTGGTTACTGGCTGTCAACGATTTACTGGCGGCCGCTCCAAGTACCCTCACTCTCTAGTGATTGCTGTATTTAACCTCTTTTCTTCGCTTTCAAACTCAAACTGACTCAAGATATCGCCATGATATTTCCAGTTTTCAGTCCGCAACAGTTGATCATACTCGTCAACGTGTCAACGCTGTAACAAAGTCCGCAGCTCTTATCCACTGCGCCTCTTGATCTCTCCGGCATTAAGAAACAATTTGCCCTTTCGCACACTACCAACAACCCGACCCGATACGCAATGACAATTTAGGCAATCATAGAGGGGTGGGCTGTTGAGCCAAAACATTACCTACAGTGCCTGTTTACAGCGCCTGAGAGTGAGGGTGAGAGACAATTCTTGGCGGATAACGGGTGCCTTCAAACTCCGACGCTCCAGGCCATTTAAGCGAACGAGGATCCCGGGAATGGGAGCGAATTGCATACATGCCCCACTACTAACTCCGCGCTCTTAGTGCTCATACCCCTGGATGCTATGTTATTCGTCGTATTGCACTCACATAGAAATGACTCTGACTGGTAGGGTAGCTGTGGGCCATTATGATTTAACATTGCGTTAGAGGCTCACCTCAGCCACGACCATGAGAATTCGACTCTCTGGTGATGATCAAACGGTCAGTATTGGTTCTTGAATATTCGCATCCGACCATCTCTTGAAACACGACACTGGAGAACTCTATCTCGACTAACACAGCTAATCTCATCTTCTACCACGCTGCATCAAACCCTATTTTGTCGCGCTTATTTATCCACCAAGAGCCCTATAAGATCTTAGTGATGATAATATCGTCTCCCCTTGTAAGGAGCAGTGATCAGAAACTGTTATTTCCAACAAGGACAGATCTCTCCGATCTTCTCCGCAAAGATAAAAAACTTTGTTTTCATATCCCAACTTCAAACAGGTTGCGAAACCGCGTATTCATCATTCGGGTCGTTGCTAAAACCCGTCGGCCGATAGCCAATTACTCACGTTACAGCGGATGGAAGATCCCCCGGTAAGACGCCTCTGATTGGACAATG
The DNA here is from genome assembly GCA_012932015.1 of Fusarium acutatum. Classification (NCBI taxonomy): domain Eukaryota; kingdom Fungi; phylum Ascomycota; class Sordariomycetes; order Hypocreales; family Nectriaceae; genus Fusarium; species Fusarium acutatum. The sequence goes on along the minus strand of JAADJF010000197.1, from coordinate 64,434 downwards.
CGCAACATGTTGGTGGTGACAGTCTCACGTATTCGAGTTCTGTATCGGAAAATACACTCCCTTTTATCTGAGCCTTTTTTTTTTCTTCTCGATCCGACAGGATGGTTAATTCTCATAAAACTTGGCCGTCAGCGCCAGGATACTTGTTGTTGATTTAGATCCGTCGAGAAACACCAACGCACGGCTAATGTTCGTTGTTAGTGGTAGCGTGAGCTTACTCCGTATTTCTATCGGGGTCTTCCAAGGACCCGACAGCCCGTCAGCACCCCCGTCCACACGGCCCGCTAGTCAGCTTGAAATGTCAAAGGCTTTTTTCAGTTGCTGAGTCAATTTTGACCCCTTTGTTACCATTGTGGGGGTGACTGCGATCCTTGATGAGACTGTAGCAGTGATGACTGTGTCTTCTGTTGCAATCGAACCTACGCGTATATCAAGCAGGGTTTTCTTGCTTCCTCGTGTATGCTAAAAATTGATGGTTTTTTTCTTCTTATGGCTAGTGACAGGGGAGCATGCGAGCAAGTTCTTTCCATGATGCAGAGTGTTTTTGGAATAGCGAGTCGCAAATAAGTCTATTTAGTCTGAGATTCATCCTGTTGGTATGTCCAACTTGAACAAACATGGCATGGAAAGACTTGGGTACCTTGATGCATGTTCAAGTCATAATAGAAGTCATTTCTAGATAATTCTATTAGATCGGTACAATCGAGATCCGATCACGCTTGACGATCATGTCTCATTTCCAGCCTATTGTTACCTTGGTACTCAACTTCTGCCCGCAAACCCTCTCTGCATGCTACGCTGAGAGTTTATATCCGATCTTAATCGGCTCTACAAAGCAAATACAACCTCAAATCTTCATCTGAAACTTCATAACCATTCTGCCATCTCAACCTCAATCTCTGACGGAACCCATGGTACAACAGAATGTCAAGACCCATACGTCTAATTACACCTCACACCACGCGCCACGAATCCGAAAGCGAGATCGTAAGATGAAAAAGACCCTCAAATCTTACACCATTAAACGGTCCCTGCAGGCCCAACGTTCCTCAAGCAAGGGCTTGGTCGACCATTAATGAGTGAGGTCCACTACAGAGTCCGCTCCGCATCGTGAATGTGCTCCAATGTGCTCAACACGCAAGCTGTGCATGCTAGTGTCAAGACATAAGATTTTAAACACTGCGATACGTCTTTGTCTTACGCTGTGATTGATATGCAGGTGGACAATGCAGGGGTAAGAAGCTGACCGGATAATGTTCGTCCGTAAGCCATGGACCGCGTGTGTGCTTACTGCAGGATGTGCTCAGTGTAAGTGCGTGCTGTCATGGTATTTTGGCCGTTCCGGGTTGAATCCTTTAGAGACTTATATGGACATTTTGTGTTGTCCGGGATAAATTGACGAAGACCCAACATAGCGCGTTACAGTGTGCAGAAAGACTAACAGCTGACTGATGGAAATATACACAGTAAGGGCTAACCCAAAGGTTTTCTGAGAAATAAGTGAAAAGGACTTTCAGCCGAGATCCTGGTGACGGGTCCTCAGGGAGCAAAACATCAGACCTTGATATAAGGTATCAAAAATAAACTCAGCAAAAGGTATACTAAACTTTACCTAAACTTATACTAAGTTACCTAAGTCTTTTTGTCATTCAGGATCGAAGTGCTGAGTTTTCTTTCCTCCCGTAGCGGGCCTATTGACAGTTTGGTGGTAGAGGTAGTGGTTTGTAAAGTAAGGCATGGGGTAGTATATCATTCAAAATCGCAGCAATTGACAGGCTTCCTCAACAAGATTCTAGGTTCCTATCATTTTCTGACTTGTATAAATGGACCGGGAGAACTGTGGTCATATCTAATGTTGACCATGTTTTAGCAACATTCGGCAGACCTGAACATGACTCATTATCTCTATGTTTCCACGAGATATCATAACAAACCACAAATAAACACCAAACTTAAAAAATCGCATATTGATAAGATATTTGATATAATATAGAAACAAAATATGTGAAATTTCATAAGAACATGTTTCGTTTCTCGTCATGAAACATCTAGCTAACCTAGAGCTGCTCAACACTAAATCTGCCTATAACGGCAGTATTTCTGGCCAGAAGAATGCCATCCACTTGAACTTCCGTTCTTAATTATCTACCATTCATTTAAACAAGACAATCGTTTGATTAAGGTGCAACAAGGGCCGCGACTGAACAAGAATCTGAGTATTCCTGCAAACCCACCTAACAATTCACCTTATAGCTGTGGAAATTCCGTCGGAAGTTGTTACGAATAAATACCACAGTTTAGCAATTGATACCTAAGCATTTTGTGAAGCTGAAGGTCCGATAACCTGTAAGGTTTGTGTGAGTTCCGACCTACACCAGCTTGTCTGTGTTGGAACTGAGAAGTGAGATTCATGAATACTTTTAGAACCTGTGACTTCTCCGTCGACCTGTCATTCAAATACACTTATTCGATTATGAGCCTGATATGTCTATGAATGGACATGTTCTAAAACATATAGAAGGGCGACTGTGAGCTATTTCCTGAAATACCACAAAGGAACACGAGCAATTCATTTCTAGTCCCGAGGAACAGCAGTAGTTTGGCACTTGGAATGCAAATTTTAAACGCAAGAGTGGTATTTCAGTCATAAGGATATCTATATTTTTACAAAAAGTTGATTCCCACGCCGACCTGCAGCCCCTTCGTTGAAGCCTCTCCTTTCCTCAGAGCCAAAGGCAAACTGAAGTTGAGCTCGAAACGAGCAACAGGATGAGCATAAACAAGACCAACACCAGCAGCAACACTGGGAACACCGTTGAAGAGTTCACCAACTGCGTTCACCATACCATTTCGGACAGCTGTCCCGGATAGCTCCTGCGTGGAACCACTGCTGGAGGACTTCTTGCTGTCCTTGAGAGCAACGAGACGACCACCATTAGCAAAGAGCTGGAATCGTAGACCTGAATCGGGTCCCTTGTAGGGAACTGGAAGAAGCATGTTGACACTGCCAGCAGCAAAGACATCGCCTCCGACAGAGTCAGAACCATCATGGGGGCCAAGACCTCCGAGCTTGAAGCCTCGGACATCTGTTGGTCCTCCAAGTTGGAAACGATCGTTGATTCGAGTGGGTCGAAGTTTTCCAGCAAACTCATAACCAAGAGGCAATGGGCAAAGCAAACCAAGTCTCAATCCACCACCAATCGAGATTCCTGTTCGCTCACGAATGCCTGGCAAAGGAATTGGGACGGCACCACCGACTTCGACCTCACCCTTGGAAAAGGCAACATCACCAGCAAGAGGGCCAAGACCAGCTACTTCAAGTCCAGACCGGAGCATGTATCCGCTCTGAGGAAGTTGAGGGTTATCACGCCTTTCCCTGTAGAATGTGTGTTTGACAGAGCTCTTGATAGAGTCACCAGCATCTGCACGGACTGTTGGGCTGGCATTTTCGGCCAAACCAGTAATCTGCCTCCAGATGCCTGAATACTCAACGGACTGTGTATCACGCTGTTGATTTAGCCACGAGAATCGCAGTGTACCACCCTTAAGGACCTCCTCATGAGAAGCCCATGGCTTTTCGGCGGCTGAAGCCACACCCTCAAGCGATAACCTCATGTCGGGGTTACTCTTGACAGGTGCGGTAAGGGTGGCGCTGTAAGCCGAGCGTGTACGCGTACCAGCCTTTGCATTAAGCGTCAACATCTCAGCACCACCAAACATGTTTCGCCATAATAGCGAACCATAAGCGGACCCCTCTCCATTGCCAACATCGGTACCAGTTTGGAGCTTGAATCGAGACAGCTCCTTGACTCGGATATCGACGTTCACATCGGTGGGGGAGGTAGAGGGATCGGTCTGTTGGGCAGAGGTCAGGTAGACTTCGGGTTGAGGTTGGAATATTTCTACAAATCAGTTAATTTGGTGTTGCGGTGAGGGCTACTGGAAATCATACGTAGACCATCGAGCTTGTTGCTTGCGATACGGAGACTGTTGATGACATCGCCAACAGTCGAGCTTGCATTCGAGGCATCGGCAATGAGGGGTTGGAAAATGGGATCCAGGAAGTTTGTTCGTGTGTTGACCGCACCGTGGATTCGAAGCTCGTTGATCGTCATAGGCGCCAGTTGCTGGTCACCAATCTGCATAACATTAGCAAATGATCTGAAGCTCGGATCGGTAAGGGAACATACTACCTGAGCCAGACGCCGTTGTTTGGCTTCATCTTGCTCTTTTTGGAATTCGGGCTTCGATTCTGCTTCATGCAACAAAGAACCGGTGTCGGAATGAAGCTTGTTAAAAGGGTCCATGGACTGATTCATGTTAGATGATCGCTCCTCATGTCTCGATGGTGGGATGGAATTACCGGACCCCCGGTTGACCCAGGAATTGCAGCCATTTTTGGTAGCTCAAGAGCCGAGTTTTTGCTTGCAATAGCCTCACGATGTCGATTTAAAGAGTATCGGACCACCAACTGGACCCTGACAGCCCAGCAGCTTCCAATTAATCGCCGGTACGTATTTCCCGAGCTCCCGTGGGTGTGGACCCGAGATCTGTGGCTAAAAGTCGTGGCGCTTCAACTTCGTCATAGGATGGCATGTGATGCACAGCCACAAACTATCCGGACCTAGCGGGACCTCTGTGCCTGGCAAAGGGTGCCTCCTCCTGCGTTCCTCTCCATTCATCCCAACTTATACACTCTCCATTTGCGCTCAAGCATAAGATATCGCTGCTTTTGAGTTTTTAGAGACACCTTTCTTTTTCAATTCACCCGAGTTTCGTAAATACTCGTTACTTTCCTTTAATTCGCTGATTACTTCGGCCTCGATTCTACTCACGCGACCCGCAATCTGTCCCGTTCTCTTTGTCAACTTCTAATCCAACGTCAGTCAGCATGGCTAGCAAAGGCGCCACCAAGCGTGTATGCACTTCTACTCCCACCACTTGAATGTGCAATACTAATTATTGGATAGTTGACACGCGAATTCAAAACCATCTCAGAGAACCCTCCTCCTTACATTGTCGCTCATCCATCTGAATCTAACATTCTGGAGTACGTTACGTCACGCCCAACAATTTGTCGCGAGTCAACTTTGTTAACACAACTTAGATGGCACTACATCATTACCGGTCCTGAGGACACTCCTTATCATGGCGGCCAGTATTGGGGCACTCTCATGTTCCCCCCAAACTATCCTTTTGCTCCTCCCGCCATTCGCATGCACACCCCGTCCGGTCGGTTCCAGCCTTCGTCACGACTATGTCTGTCCATCTCCGATTTCCACCCGAAGTCATTCAACCCCGCATGGGAAGTCTCAACTATCCTGATCGGCCTTCTATCATTCATGACAAGTGAAGAGATGACAACCGGTTCCGTTTCCAGCACCGCCGCCGAACGACGCTCCCTCGCCGCTCGATCACGCTGGTGGAACTCGACTGGTAATGGCACACACAGCAAGACAGGCCCTGTCCAGAGGGGCAACATCAAGGCTGGTGATGGTGGCGCCAAGTTTCGAACAGAGTGGCCAGAGGTGGATGCTGAGAATTGGGAGTGGATGACCAAGAACAAGGTTGATCCTGTCAGTGGTACACGATTAGATGCTGATAACAGCGGATCATGTCGACCTCAGCTTGGTATTTCAGGGACTAGCGGTCATCAAACACAAGCCGTTGTTGATGTGGTCAACCAACAAAGAGATGCCAGCACAGGATGGATCTATCGCAACAAACTTCTTGTCGCTGGTGCAGCTATCTTCTTCTACGTCCTTGTCGCTAGACTTGTTAGCGGAGAAGAATAGTTGGGGAGAGATGTATTCGAGAAGTGCCTCATGTTCTTCTAATTCTAGTTTTTGTTTTATTACGGGCGGACTGGCGGGCGCAATAGGTCAACAAGCCAGATATCAGGACTCACGTCTCGATCTGGCGTTTCAGGGCATTCGATGAGCGTTTACTTGATGGGGTTCAGTTTGATTGTCATCAGCTCATTTGCCTGCAGCGGTTGTGATTTATCGGGTAGACTCTAATACATCAAACAGGTAGACCAACATGCAACAATGCTCCTTGTATCAAGCGCGTATCCGTCCGCAAGAATCAGTTGACGCACGTAAAGTCAAACAGGAACAAGCAGGCAGCCGTGCTTTTGATAGGCAATTGGCATAAGCTTCCGTAGACAAACAAGAAGCCCAGCCTATTGTAACCCTCAACAAGGCTCCATGCAATCAGAGTTAAATGTCGGAAGCCGGCTGATGACTGTTCACCGCAGAAGCTCAACCTTTATTAGTTGGTTACTATCCGGCGGGCGGGAGTATTGTTGGCTACGCTAGCCCACTCCAGGCCCCTGAAGTTTAGCGCAAGTCTTAACGCGGGCACCTACGGCAAGGCGGGGAGGTCTGAGGATTGGTCTGGTCTACCTACAAGAAAAATTGTGACGAAAGCCCCAATTTTTGTTACCTTGCGACTCGTCTCCATCGTTTGGAAGCCGTTGGAAGCACCTCCTCGACATCATCATCATCCGGGTTTCTGAAATTCTCACAGCATAATTCTCCCTATTCATCACCTCCTACAGCGCCCTATCTCCTCTAAGCCCTGTGGTTTGCTGCCTTTCATTCCTTAATTCACTCTCCTTACGATACACACCCGTCATCGAAATCCGCTCCTACTTGAGCTCTTCCTCTCCGCACAAACAGCTGCACCTGGACCCTCATTTCTAGTGCATCGCCAGTTCGCCTCCGATCCACAGCCAACTACCTTACCCTTCAGCCCAGAACCGACATAAGGGCACTTCAGTCATAACGAAGACGTCTGCTCTCCATGCCTCTTCCTCTAGATCCGTAGAGCCCCCCTCCCTCCGAATCCTCTGTTGAGGCCTGGCGCTGGCTAGCTGATCGCCCGCCGATACCTTCCCCGCCGAACCGTCAACGATCTCGTCCATGAAATGGCGCCCCAAAACGGCAATATGAAGACTCGCCGAAATGGCGGGAGCAAGCTCTCTCAGTCCTCCAAGCCTGTCATGCCTGCTATCCCACTGCCCTATGTGAAGCGTCAGGCCGCTTCTGCTGCTGCTCGTGCCAATGCTGTCCCCGTTTCTTCGACTGCTGCCTCCACCACGATCCAGGAACCGGATGTGCGCTCACCCATTGAGGTGAAGCATATAAATGGTAACGTGTCTGCTGAGACTAAGAAGGATGATCCTGCGGCTACTCCCCCAAGCACAATTGCTAGTCGAACTTCGATCTCGACCTCCAAAGCCGAGGAGGTGGCAGACACAAAGGCAGACACTCACAAAGAAACAAAGAATGGCGCTTCTGACCCGACCAACACCCAGGCTTCTTCCTGTAAGTACTTCAGACGTGCCCATTCGCAAGACGCACCCCAATACCCTTTACTCACACATAATTCTTTCATTGCAGCCGCATCTGGTCCTGAACATCCTACCATCAACGATAGCGAGAACATCCACAAAAAGCCCGTGGTCTCAGGCCATTCTGATCAGCCCACCCCCAAGAACCAGGTCGATGTTGAGGCTCGATCAGTCAACAAGGTTTCAGTTGGAGTGAACGAGAAGCCCAATGGTGTTGCGAGTAAGGGCGACATCAAAACTCTGTCTGGTAGGCAACCACACTCACACTTTTTTCAAGCCCTTCCAAATACTCACAACTTGAATTTAGACAACCATCCATCTTCAAAGCCCAACAGAGGCCGACCTCCTTCTGCTGTCCCACCGGGCCGATACCAGATGCCCCCTTCCTTTCAACCTGCTGCTCGACCTATGGGATCAAACGTGAACGGCGATATGCGTGGCCATCGCGCTCCTCTGCCTAACGGTCCGCCTATGCACCAGCCTCACCACAGCAATGGCAGCATCCATTTCGGCGCCTTCCACGGCTCGACGAGCTCCTCTCCTGCTCCTCCATCCGGTGGTATTGCTCCTCCTCCCGGTATGACAGGTCCTGATGGTCGACCCTACATGGCCCCTGGTGCCAACGGCTTCCCCCCTATGATGCCTTATGGCGCAGAACAGGTTCCGGTCACTACCTTTGATAACTACGGGAGACCTACTATGGCTTACGGACCGATTGACTCTTTCCCTCCCTTCCCTAATAATTTTGGCCCCCCAACCCCGCACAGCTATCATGATTCGCAGGCATCAGGTCCTCCTGACGATGGCAGTGTCTACAACCAGTTTTCTTCAGCTCCAGTGCGAAATGGCGTACCTGCTTCAGAGGAGACTCAGTCTCCCAACCAGCCAGGCAGAATGTTCGGTGGTCCCGAGTATCCGCGAATGATGCCGAATGCCGGACCTCCCCCGCACATGATGTCTTCAATGGAGGGTGCTGAAGGTCTGATTGGTCATTTGGTGCAACAGTTCTCATCTCCCGAATTTGCTGATTGCGTTTTGGAGCTTCGATACGCGGATGAAAAAGCTCCTCCAGTTCGCATTCCGGGTCACCGAGTCATCCTTTCTCGCAGTACCGAGCTCGCAAATGCCATAGCTAAGCAGTCCCGATCTAACTCCAATGTTCCATCTCTTCCCACCATCCTTCTCGAGACCAAGAGCAAGTGGATTCGCTCCGACTCGTTCTATATGGCCGTTCACTGTCTTTACGGATGGCCACTCTTGGACCCTACTGCTGAGGGCATGAAGCAAGCTGCAGCTGATTACAACCAGTTGATTGACCGCTTCGAATTTGCTCTTTCGTATGCTGCAGCCGGCCATCTCCTCCGCTGGGATCCGGTCATACGACGCGGTTGCGAGGTTGCTGTGCAACTTCTGAACTGGCAGACAGTTGAGAAGGCTTTGGAGTTTGCCTTGGAGGATCACCGAGACGAGGGGTCCTATGATGTGTTCAAGTACGGCGATGGATCTCGAGCTATTCTCAATGAGATCGTCTCTTTTATTGCAAGCAACACTAGCCCTACTTTCAAGATTGACACTTCAGTGACCGACACGTCGAGCTATGCTCGTCTTCCACAAACTGCCCTGACTAGCAATGCCACTACCCGCAAGCTCTCACCCCCACCCATTGCTCGAGGTACATCCGTGCATCTTGGCAAGGGCAAGGGACGTCTCTCTCAGCAGATTTCTGGTATCCAGTTTGGCGACCTTTCTTTGACTGACGGCAAGGTCTCACCTGCTTCGGATGCTTCAGGCGGCTCACAGCAAAGAACTCCTTTCAACGCAGTACTTTCTCGAATTCTCCTTAACCTTCCATTCGAAACTCTCAAAGCACTGCTCGAGGCTGCGACTAACAAGGCCAACGGATGGCCAAATGCAGAGGCAATCTACCGTGTGGTCAAAGACACAGTAGCTGAGAGAGAGCGACGTCGGCTTCAGATCGTTGAACTGGTCAAGACCCACCAGGTCACAGCCTGGGCCGTCATCACCCAACAGCTTTCCAGTCCTGAACCGAGATACGTCGGTCTCTGGAGTGCGCTGGGCTGGCGAGAAGAGATTCTACCTTTTGGACCTTCAGAGAGCCCAGCCCTTGGTCGCACTTGGGTTCCCTTCGTGGGCCCTCAAGCAAACCCTCAAGCAGCTTACCCCTAAGCAACTTGGTTCACGCTACAGATTTTTCATGTTGATGAATGATATTGTGGGTTATGTTGATGCTGGATAATCGGGAGGACGATAGGCAGAAACATGGCAAACGAAGCCGAGGCTGACTTCTCAGCCTCTCGACAAAAGCTAGTACTTTTGATTTCGGGATGAAAAGGTGGCGTCCGTGATCCTGCTTACTAGGGAGAGGATATGATGCTCTTTGGAGATTTTTGGTTGATGAACGGCGTTGGGGGGCATGTCAACATTAGTTGCTTTAAAGCGAGGAATGTTTTAACGAATGGAAACTTTGGTGGGAGGCACGGGAAGGAAAAAGAAAACGAAAAGTATTTAATGATTCCATATTGCTAGGACCGGTGGTTCAATGTCACTTGTCCTGGGTCTGGCTGGCATCAATGGCCTGGAACTGGATCAGACTGGACTGGACCGGACTGATATGAAGGGGTTATGATGAATGATAGTTAGTGACTCTGGAAGTTAAAAAGGACGGTAGTTTCGGCATCAAATGGAGTATGCGTCGTTATGTCTCTCATTTGAGAGATAGCATTAGGTAGCCTTTTTACGACTGGTTTGATACCCCAGACTGACTTATGCGTTCCACGTGAAGTGCCTTATGACGATATGAATTTTTCATGCGCATTGTGGGCGTGTTATCGGGAGTCAAGCCTCTTTAGGTAGTTCAGAAAGTTGAAGGTGTTGATGAATTTCATGTGATGGTGATGTCCGGCTGGAGAAGAGCAACTTAGCTACCGAGGGCGGGGAACCCCTGTTGACGACCCCATAAGCAACGATATCGCGTGTCTCTATTCGCTAATTGAGCATTGCTTTAATTAACTGGGATAGCCTTAGCAGGGTCTCGATATCAAAAGATAGTGGACAAGGTCAGCTTAGACCAAGAGCCGAGGTCGAATTCTCCACTTTACGTCGTCTTGCTCATTTCCAAGTTCTTGTGATTTCATCCCTTCCGTGCCTCCCACCATTCGTCACTTCACTTCATCAACAAACAGACTTGATGTGAGAGCTTCGATCTGGACCCCTCAGCACTGAAGCTGTGTAACCAAGTTCAGGTCATTTCTGATTCAGATAAATTGGTTTATTTATTCACTTGATGCCTCTCTTCGGAGCTACTGCTCGAATGCGCCGCTGGAGCTCAGCTCGTGGAACCGCAGACACGCCATAAATTGAATCAAACACGATCCTTCTATCATCAACAACAACAACATCCGCTCCTTAATCACAATGGAATCCTCCATCTCTTCAGGCGACGCCTCGAGCTCGCGATCTTCAAGAGCTGTAAACGACCCTGTTCTTCGAAACACGTTGCGCTACACCATCTCAGCTCATGAATATGCAAGTCTGCACAAGTACATCCTCTCTCGATCCCGCGTGCTGCGTCGCGCAGCACCAACGCCAAACCGTGTTGAAAGGGCGCTGCAACCGCCGAAAGGTGGTGATGATTATAATGCTAGAACGGTGCGACATGCGCTTAGGGTGTTCGTGATGACATTTCTCGGCATGAAGGGATGGGATATTGTAGCGAAGAGGATGGGCAAAGAAGAGTGAGTAGCTCACTGATAAAATAAGTGCGCAAATGGCTAATGACTCTAAACAGACCCAGTACTGGCGGCAAAAAGAAGCCATTCTACAAGTCTCCCGCTCTGAGGCTGTCTATTTCGCTTTCTACTATTCTTCTCCTTTACAGAATCCTCTTCCGCTTCTTCACTCGACTGCGTGTGCATCTCCTCGATCCTCAAGTCGAGCCCTTCCGTGCGCGCAATCCCCGAACTGCAGCGATGCTGACATCTCCCTCTGCGCCCGCCATTGGTGCCTCATTCGCCGGCCTGGCTCTTGGCATTTACCCAGCACAAAAGATGCGTGTCACTATCGCCATTTACACAATCTTCCGTGCTTTGGAGTTTGCCTACAACTTCTGTGAGGCTGATGGTCTCATCTGGGGCCGAAAGAATGGCGTCAAGAGGGAGAGACCTTGGTGGTTCGGAAGCTGGATGTTGCAGCCATTTGCTTTTGGACAGCTGCTTCACGCTGCTGTTTTCGATCGCGATTGCTTCCCCAAGCCTTTCGGAGATTTGATCTTCAAGAGCTCATCGGCATACTTGCATCCTCGCCCGCAAGATTGGCCGTCAAGCATTAAGTGGCCTCAGACTTCTGAGATCGTTGATAGCTTGGCTCAAATGGCGCGCTTGAGCTGGCCGTAAGTTGACATGCCCTGAGAAAAAGATTTTATGCTGACAGTCGTAGTGCCTATGTTTCTCCCACTCTCTTCCCTGGCAAGGAGGTTCTTCCTCCTAGCCTCAGTGCAATTGCGCCACTGACATCTCGAGCTCATCCTCTCATCACATCTCTCTCATGCGCCACATTGCACCCAGGAGACCCATCTTGTGCCCGAACTTATCTTACTTTCTGGCTTCAGACTTTCCCGCCCTTTGCTCGCTTCTTCGTCGCAGTCTTCTCTGCGCTCACCGTCATTCCCCGATTCTCCAGCCTCTACCACAACCCTCTGGCTACCCTTCAGCGCATCATCACCAAGGCCCTCCGCATGTCTACCTTTGCGACCGGTGCGCTTTCCACAGCTTGGGCTTCGATCTGCTTCTTCCAGCAATGGCTTCCACGCCACGTCCTCGCGACTCAGCGTGTCTTCCTCGGTGGCTTCTTCGCCGGTCTTTGGGCATTCGTTGAGCGACGAAATGGCCGTGGACTGTTCCTGTACAGCGCCCGTGCCAGTGTTGACAGCCTCTGGAAGGTTGGCGTGAAGCGTCGCTGGTGGAAGAGCATGAAGGGCGGCGATGTCTGGGTCTTCATGCTGGCACTCATGGTCACTGGTGTTGTCTACGAGAAGGATGCTCAAGCAATCCGCGAGACTAACTGGCGAAAGGGAGTCAGCTGGCTTCAAGGTCAGGGATGGAGAGATTGGGGAGCTGAGGATGATGAGGATGAGGAGAACAAGGACAAGGAGGAGTGATGTTTCACGGATGATGAAAGCACAGTATGGTGTTGGGCGCAATTGCGTTTGTTTATTGGCATAGGATGAGGCTTGTTTATGGTTGCATTGGTTAATAGTCTGATATCCCACATAATGGTAGTATTTATCGCATCATAATTTATTTAAAAACCTTTGTACCTAAGCCAGCAGATGTTGTAGCCGTACGAAATGTATCGAGTGTAAGAATGAGATGACCATGAAAGAGGATTTTCTTTACGAGACCCGTCTGTTGGCAGACTCTCTGGATCTCCGCGACCCTGTACTGTGATCTTCAGCTGCGAGTAGACTCTGGACGGTATGAGGAAGACTTTCTTCATCTTACATTGAGATCACTGAGGTTCTCTCATTCTCAGCCTCTACATCTCACTGCTCCATACATGACTCTCGCTCAAATGAACTGGGATTGATAGGGGGTTCAATGATAGAGCCTTTGTAATTAGTTGGAAAATGACGGTAATCCTGCAGATTTTACGACAGCATCGGATTGCTTAAAACAAGCGTCGCTTTCATTGGAAGTCTTTAGGAATGAACATGATATGATCCGAGATAGTGCACTAGTTACCGAGGTATACTGCAGCTTATCAGTAACCATTGCCTACTTGGACAGCAAATGATTGAAATGATGACATATTCAGTCTCATGTAAGACCAATTCAGTCACTTCTTATTAAAGATAAGCCGAGTGACTTTCATGTACAGGACCAACACTATAGAAGGGTCAGGTGTTGACAGCTGCAGGGCAGAGCAGACTCACAACTTCAAACCCACCGGGATGATAAATGCGTAAGTAGTATCCGTCACAGTCGATGGGGCATTTTTACTAAAGAACCAGAACCAGAAACTACCTAAGCATAAATAACTCTCAATTTCCACTTCCTCATCCTCTCTCAATTCTTGTACCATCATCTCACTATCATTCCTATTAGGCTTTCCCGTCTCACTACCTTAGTCTCCGGATCCGGATCCGGGTGTCAAAGACCAAACCCCGCCGCCCGCCCGGACCTCCGCATCTCCGCCCCGGAGCTTCTTCAATCGTTCACTTTAACCAAATCATTGGTCACAGCCTGAATTGCGTTCACTTCAAAAACACTGAACAAAATGGCTACACCTGCTAACACCGCTGCTGAGGCCCTCGCTTCCGAGCAGACATACTTTGCTCAGAACCCTCCTCCGCGCAATTTATCAGCCCACACAGCTCTCGCCGCTGGCTTCATCTCGTCTCACGCCGCTGCGGGCCGTCGTGTCGTCCTCGTCACATCGGGCGGCACTACCGTCCCTCTTGAGAAGCAGACTGTTCGGTACATCGACAACTTCAGTGCTGGAACTCGTGGTGCTACGAGCGCCGAGTACTTTCTCGAAGCTGGATATGCCGTCATCTTCCTCCATCGTCAGTTCAGTCTGCTGCCATACTCGCGACATTATTCGCATGCTACAGATTGCTTCTTGGACTTTCTGACTGAAGATGGAAGTGGCAGAATTGGTGTGAGGAGTGAGGTGCAGGATAAGATGCAGGAGGTGTTGAGAAAGTATCGTAAGGCGAGGGATGACAATATGCTTCTCACACTGCCCTTCGTCACTATTGTCGACTATCTCCATGAGCTGCGAGAAATTGCCCGACTCATGCGTCCTCTCGGCCCATCTGGTCTTCTATATCTCGCCGCAGCCGTGTCGGACTTCTTTGTTCCGCCTGATCGTATGGCCGAGCACAAGATCCAGTCAACCAACGCCGTTGAGCAGAAGCGACCAGACGATGAAGAGACTTTTGATAACTTTGACTCATCGCCTTCTGTCCCACGCTCAAAGCGCCTCGTCATCGACCTGGATCCTGTCCCCAAGTTTCTCAAGAATCTCGTGGATGGTTGGGCGCCCGAGGGTATGATTGTGTCTTTCAAGCTTGAGACGGACCCAGCGCTTCTTGTACGCAAGGCTCGTTACAGTCTTGATCGATATCAGCATCATCTCGTCATTGGAAATCTTCTATCCACGCGCAAGTGGGAAGTCGTGTTTGTGAGCCCTAAGAGGGAAGATAACTGGGTGCGTGTGCCGAGAGAGGGCGGTTGGGGAGAAGCTGAGGGTAGGCCGCTTGTGGCAGAGGAGTTGCCAAGTCAAGAACCAGATGTTGAGATTGAATCGCTCATTATTCCTGCGGTACAAGAGCTTCATGGTGAGCATATTAAGGCACAGAAACAGAACTAGGCCATGTTCTCGGGTTCAAGATAAATGCAGAATACCCAGGTAGAAGAACTCTCAATGACGAGCTGAGCACAAGCATACAAAACAATAACTATTATATTTTCCTACGTATAGTGGTATCTATGTACAAAGACTCGCAGCAATGATATTGACATTCTCAACTCTTTTTAGTATCCAGAACTCCTTTCCCAAGACAATAGCAATGCTTTTAAATAGTGTCATGATTTTGTGTTCAGTCCTCGATAAAAGACGACAGCCGTTCAGTCTCGAGCTTCGATTCCGTTAGATCTTGAGACGATTGATAAATGCTCAAAGGGCAGCCTTCCAATTGTGCCAGCCCAACAGAGTGACCTTGGCCAGGAACAGTGAGATCATGGATGCCACGTAAACGGCACCAGTCAAAATGATAAGACCCCAGTATTCACCACCATTGGCCTGGACAATGCTACCACCAATGGGAATACCGATCAGACAAGCAAAAGACACGATTGTATAGGCCGTAGCATAATAGCGTCCATACTCTTGCGTCTTGCACAGTCGACCGATACAGACAGGCGCAATGGCGATGGATGTTCCCGAAGAGAAACCGAACAGGACCGTGAAGATAATGACACCAGCTGTGGTTCCACCAAGAGGTAGCCATACGCAGAAGCAGGCCACAATGGCAAGGATCACAGCCAGGATGCTGACGTTAAAAGGACCGATCACATCGGCATAGTAGCCAGGCAAAAGTCGACCGATGACCGACCCAGCGTTGAGAATAGGGATGAGGTTATAGGAAAAGTCCTTTCCGAAGCCCTTGTGCAGCGCATACGTCGAGATGTAGCCGAGAGGAATGAAGAGAGAGAACTCCAACATGAAGACGCCAATCGTGGTGAAGAGGAAAGGCAGACTCTTGAAGATGAGAAAGTTGGGGTGCGCAGTAGCGTCTTTGGCGGGTGGAAGTCGAGATTTGAGAAGACAGATGCCGATCAAACTGCAGACGAGGCAGATGAGAGCGATAACGCGAGTGGCCCATCCGTAACCAATCTTTTCGATTAGCCTCGTCAACATGAAAGGGTAGATGATACCGCCAATTCCACCAGCAGTGGATGCAACTCCAGTCGCTAGTCCACGTCGAGCCTTGAAGAAGTGGCCTACAGCCGCGATCGAGGGTGTGAAGAGCAGCGATGATCCAAAACCACAGAGGAGGCCAAAGGCGACGACAAAGTGCCAGAGTTCTATAACAGTCAGCACATCAAAACCACAATGTCAGAGGGGACTCACCAGTTGCAAAACTCATAAAGATCATACCGCCAACGGTGAACACAGCACCAGCAATGACAAGCCATCTCGGACCATACTTATCAAAGACAGGACCAATGTACACACCGCAGAAGAAGGCTAGAAAGGTGTAGATGGAAAAGATCCAACCAACGGTTCCCTCGCTATACTCTGTGAGTTGGTTGTCGAGAACATAGGCCTGAAAAGTGCCGAGGGTGTTCATTAGTCCAAGCGAAGCGAATAGAGAGAACCACGAACCAGCGACCACGGACCACGCCTGCAAGCCGCCCTCGGGATACGTTTCCTGGAACGACGCTGTCGATGCTGCAGTCGGTTGCTTCTCTAGATCGGCTCCTGATTTGGCGTTGGTTTCGTTTCCTTGGTCGATCTGGTCGACATGGTCGTTGATCTCATCATCCTCATAGAGGGCACGAGATGTAACTTGGTGACAATCCATTGTTGCTTGAGTCTCTGAGCAATTGTGAAGTTCCGTTTTCCCTTTTCCGTCCCCAGATACCTAGCACTTTTCTTCCTTCTTTTACAATTGTCGTAGCATTTCACTAATATCAGACATGTAGTTGGAAACTCGGGGGCGAAAACAAAAGATCGGACATGCTTAAATATAAGAATGATCGGATTTCGGCGTCGCCCCGGGTCGAAAAAGCCAGGCCCGCTTTCGGGGTGCGGCCTGAATTGCCGTAGTGGTCGAGTTTCTCGTTGACATGAGAGTAATGAAAACTCATCATTTGTTCGTCAAGGTTCTATAGCTCCACCCTTTACACGGATATATACGGTCGTAAAATCCAACTCAACTGAGAGAGACCTGCAAGACCTGTTGGGTCTAAACCCAAAGCATGTGTAGACGCCTTCTCAAGACAAGTCCCATTGTTAATGCAGCCCAATTTGCCATCTTTTCTCCTCGGAAACGAGCAACATTTGTCGGTCAAGATGGTCAACGCACTTGATCCTCCGTCATTAAATTGTGGGTGGTCAGATGGGTCCTCTTCTACCCCAGCTTTGTCCTTATGCCGCTATCTTAACCAGCCTCAACCCCTCGAGCTCGCGCTGTTGGTCTGAGTCACATCGCTCTTCTGATAGGCTTGAAAAGTCGTGATTGAATGGCCTCGCCCAATTATATCCTTTTTGGGAAGTAATTGGTCGGGGATTTATGCATTACTATCTGTCAATTGCATCAATGGCACCATAGCTGGCTGAACTAACCTCCTCTCCAGAATCAAGCCTCCTCGTCTTCCACATCCTCCATGGTCACATGCCGTGATGATTGGTCTTGATCGGGTCGTGCTTCTGTGCTGCGATCTGCCGTCTTGAGATAGCCCTCTTGTTCTAGCCGATCTGCTTCCTCCGGCTCTATTAATCCTCCTTGACCTTGGCCCTTCTTCATCTTCATCTTGACTGCCGTAGGCACAAATGCCGAAACAGCCTCTTTTCTGAGATCGCGCACCACAGGCTTGGCTTCGTATACTGTTTTCGCTTCGACGACTGGTGCTTCCTTCTTTTGTTGTCTGTCCTCGCTGTCTGGCCTTGTTGGGTTCTCGGCCTCTCTCCTTGCTCGTCGTTCGGCATACCATTTGTCCATGACTTCTTTGGGAATCGGCGGTGGTGTATCTCGAGGCATAGGAATACTCTTGACGTCGTCCGGAACTTCTTCGTCGCTTGTCGTAGCATCATTAGAACCTCTGCGCCTCTTTCCCAATACCCTAGATCCTGAGTCGTGATCTCTGTTCCATCCTCGACTAAATGTTGGTGCTTTGTCGCCAAGCGCTTCTCTGGCCTTCTTCACTGCTTTGAGTTCCTTTTCGAGTCCTTCTAATGTTTGTTCCTCGTGACGAGTAAGCTTGCCGCCGCTTGATGTGATTTTCTTGAGGTCGTCGATCTGTTTTTGAATGCGCTCAGGGTTCTTTCGCGACAGCTTCTCGTTTAAGCGTTCTTGTCGTTCATGCTTGCCTATGATTCCGGTTAGAAGGTCAAATGCGATCATCAGAATTCGTCTTACCTTTCTTGAGAGCCTTCGCCTTGTCAGCTTTGCGCTGAGCCTGCACAGGGTTGTAATTCTTCTCTTTTGGCATTGTGAAGTAGCGGAGATTCGTATTTGTGCGATAATCGAATGAGACTGTCAATATATTTTACAGAAGTCCCTCTTGAAGGCGAAAAGCAAAAAATAAACAATCGCTACTGGATATGCGAGAAGTTGTTGTGAGCTGAGTACGACTTGTTCAAGATGGTTTGGTCTGGCTAAAGCTTCCTTGTCGCGATCACCTGGCTCCACTTGATGACTAAGATTAGTTGTCATGATAAAAATCACAGCAGCTTTTGGTCAACGATGGACTTAAAAATGATGTCACGGCGATCTTCTACTTGCAGCTGGGCCTCTTTAGATCTTAATTTACTGGCGTATGCAGGGTCTGGGCATTTCGAATTGGCTCAAAGTTGCTGTTGTAGTGTGCAATTTATATCCTTGAATACTCATACTCGTATCACAAAAGCGCCTCCAATACATATCATCTTTACGTCGTAATGAAAGTTGAATAGTCCCTTTGATGTACATATCTGATCAGCACGTCCGTTGCCAAGTCACAGTGATCATCAAATATCCCCTGTTAAGTCCTTGACAGTTGAAACCAGAGATAAGTCATAATTATTCATAGCAGCAAAAAAATGTCCATCCAAAAACAAAGCATAAGTAAATCCGCAAAGAAATTTCAAGCTGAGTTAACAGGTCGAAGATTTTATGGCATGCTATATAATCATACCATATATCATCCTTTCTCCTTTCCATGCATCCAATTCCGTGGACGGAGGTAAATCAAGCGCCGGAATTCCTTGGTTTTCCGATCCCATCCTGTCTGTTGTAAACGCCTTAATCATTGTGTAGCTGTGTGCTGGGTATGCCGCCGATGTTTGTAGTGTACAGCCGAATCTTTGCTCATAATAAACCTGGTCTCAAATTGGCAGACCAATATGTTTATCTTGGTTTGGGTCACTCGACTTTATTTCCACACCCAACTGTTGGGCTACACAACTACTGGAGACGTCTTTGCCCATATACTTTTGCAGAATGGTGTCAAAGTCGGTCTCAGCAACCACGGGACCAGTGCCAGAGCACTTGGCCTTCTTGGTAAGTTCGGAGCAGAGACCGTCGAGGTCAAATTCGCCATTCTGTGCCTTGGGGCAAGCTTGAAGTTTCTCCCTGTGAAGAGTGTTAAAGACAGATATTTCCTGATTCTATAAGTTGATACATACCACAGTTGATTGCAGTTCATGTTCTGCTTCTTCAGAGGTTCGTCATCGGACTCCTTTTGAGCATCAATCTGATCAATCAGATTCGATGGCTTCTTGGCTTGGCCATTGAGGTGCGTGCTGGGGCTGTTAGGAGCCATGTTGTAAGGAGTAAAGAAATCGCTGTCAAGAGCATCGTTGAAGAAGTCGTCGAAAGATGGGTTTGCCAAGACGTTTTCTTGAGGCTCACGATAATCACCAAAGAGCTGTGGGTCAAACTGTCCACCGTTCTGTTGCGACAGCCAGTCAAAGTTAGTGCTGTTGAGATCGATGTTGCCGAACTGACTGGGGTTGTTATTGTTGTTCTGATGTGTCTGCTCCTCGCCAATGGTAGTCATCGTATCAACGGGCTTGAAGCCCATGGGAGACTGGTTGAAAGGCTCAGGCGAGGTTCCGCAAGAAGAGCTGGGGCCAGTGTTTGAATGAGATGAAGCAGATGGAGAGCTGGAAGCGCCATTGACGCTGTAGTTTGCAGAGTCAACACTCGCACGAGAGGGGTTTGTGGCAGAGCTCGCCATGGAAGGACTGAAGACACCAGAGAACTTGGCCAAGTCATCCTTGAATTGTTGTGCGGATTGCGCGCTGTTGTTCAGGTTGCTGGTAGGGGGGCTTGAGTATGTGATCTTTTGCTGATCCGGGCTTGTAGGCGATGAGCCGGTCTTGCTGACAGGTGGTCCTGGAAGCATGCCAAATTTGGGAAACTCGAACTGGAAGTTAACGTCGCCGAGATTGCTGACGGCAGCGCTGCCGAAAGGGACCTTTTCTCTGGGCAGTGACTTGGTAGCTGACATCACTGTGACCTTCTGCTTATACTGGTTGAGTTCAGCTGTCATGCGCTCAACCTGAGCTCGAAGCATGCCATTCTCATGGTTGGCAGCCTGCGAAGCCTTCTCTAGCTCTTCAACCTTGGTCTCAAGATCCTTCAAGTGCTTCTCCTTGCGTTCTCTGAAAGCACGCTGAGCGGCTCTGTTTTGAGCCTTGCGCTTCTATTATATGGATTAGTAAGTAATACACTTTATATGTAATCAATTGATAAGACGTACCGAGCTGGGCTCGGATGTAAGAGGCTTACGACCCGGCTTCTTAGGGACCTTGTCGGTGCTCTCACGGCGCTTGTGATCCCCACCAGGGCTATCTTCATCATCCTCATCGTCGGGGTAGCTGCGCTTCTCCGGGGTATCGGTCTCTGGGGAGTCGGACAGAGCGACGGAAGCAGAGTTGTTGTTGGGCTCCGTGGAAGCAGCGGGAAGCTCTCCAATCATGGAAGGCTGTTCCTCGCTGGCGAAGGAAAAGTCGAAACCAGAATCGCCAAAGTCATAGTCGTAGTTGTCGAGGAAGGGACTCTCCTGGTAACCTGTAGCGGTGGCGGGCTTTTGCTGGCCAGCAGAATTGCGGAACGTCGTGGGAGAAACTGTCAGGGAATTGTCCACGGAAGAACCAGAGAGCTGCTGCTTGTTGGAGTTGAGAGCAGCAAAGAGCAGGTTCTGCTGTTGCGGGGTCAAGAGAAAGTTGGGTGGCAAAGTGCCTCCAGTACCGGTAGAAGCCATCGCGAAATACGAAACGGGCGATCGAAAAGAGGCGTAACGGTGAGAAACGATTTGAAATCGAGGCAGACGAAACTGATGTCGCGCGGGTTGATTATAGATTCAAGCTCTCTGCCAGTCCAGGCTCACGCAGGAGGGGACAAAGAGCCAGACCAGAGGCTGTCTGTGCCTGAAGCCTGTGTAGCGGCGACGTCGGGGACCTAGACGAGCGGGGCGGGCTTCTGCTGGGTTATGATACTGGCTGGCATATAACTAATTGTCAAACTGCGATGAGAAGAGAGGCAAAGTTGTATAATAAGAAGAACGGAGTTTTCGGATTCAGGCCGCAAAGGACAGGATAGAAACTGAAGCTACTATGGTATGTAAGGTAACAGTATGTAAGATTGATGATGAAATCGGTGGTTTCTGGTGTCAGGCGGAGCCAAGAATGGGCGAGGAAGGGAAATCGAGTGAGATGGATGGCTGCAGTAGTAGGTAGAGCGGGGGCAGCTGAGCGGGCGTTGAGGTTGAATCGCACTGTAGGTACTGTATCTACGTGTACCAGAGCCTAGCAGGGCAAGCAAAGGCAAGCAGGCAAGGCCAAGCAAGGGTCCAATGCGGAGCGTCCGACTAGAAAATTTGCTGCCTGAGTCACAAAGATTCCTTCTAGTTCATTCTTCCATCAGCTCACTAGACCCTGAACAGGAACCATTCTGGGTGGGGTCAGCGAGTTTCCAAGAGAGGCTGGGTACAGAAACGTGAACTCTCGACAGTGCGAATAGCGTCAAAGTTGCATTTGTCAGCCGGGGCTACCGGTCCTCGGGACCCATGGATATCTTACAACAGAGAGGACGAAACAAAAAGCCCATCTAGGCCATGCCAAAACGAGCCATGAGCATGTTATTGTCCGTCTGTCTTTTCTCTCTTTCCTATCGTCTGAGGCACTGACTCACAATAAAAAGCCGTTTGGCCATGAGCTTTCATCCATTGGCACGTTGCCTGTGGCCGACCTAGCGACTTATACCCGAACGTTTTCGGCAGATATTATTAGTTGACATGTACGCCCTTCGACGTTGTGCACGAGTCTCTCGAGCGTTCTCCCCCTTTCTCGGCCTTGTCTTGTTTGGCAGTGGCGATTCCCCTTGAACGGACGGCATTATGCTCCTCCGACTGCGACAGAATGCCGTTTACTCGCTGTAATGGCTGACCCTGGAGTTCTGTCTCAATTACAACGCAGAATTGACTTGAGACCATGGCCTTGGTTATGCTTCAACTGACAAACCTCATGACCTCATAGTTAACTGTCTCTGACTCCTAACAACGCCCCGTTCAAATCTCCTGCAGCCATTGCCTTATCCCCGAGCCACAACCACGCGGTCCTGTCGAATTTCTCCCCGCCCCCGGATTTAGACCAAGATTCGGAGTTTGCCACACGGCGCACTCATCTCACTTTCGACCAATCACTGGCGATTATTGGTCCCAATAGGTCAAGTCCAGTTATCAATCGCTGAAATTTCCATTGTATTTTTGTATCTCAACGGCTGCCAGAAGCAGCTCTCTGGATGCGAAAATACTGAAGAAACAATTGCATGATTGTGGCCAATCACCCTCATAATCTTGTGTGACAATCCAGCCAAAAGTTCACGAGTTCGGAGCTCAGGTCGGACGTAAGCATCTGATCTGCGGCGTAGTATGGTGCGGGTGCCTCGATCTGATATGCCTGGATGTTTTGGAATCATCCACGACCCTTGTTTGCATGAACTTGCACGTGATTACTGTCTCAATTTCTTGTCTGATCTTGAAACATCCGCAACATCTCGTCTTAACCTATAGTTCAACATCACGACATGTTCATCCATATATTCTTCAGGCTGTCGGTAGTTGGACCTAAACTTAGAACCTTTATCCTAAACGATGAATAGACTTAGGTAAGTTTAGTATATCTTAGTAGGTATTTAGACCAGTCAATTCGGCACCTGGGTCAACGCCAGAAGTTTTCTTGCTCCCTGGAGTATGGAGCTTTCGTGTAAGCATATCAGATGCCCGGTAGAGTACGGGAATTCGGATCAACGGCCTATGCCCCTTCAGTACTCATCACAGTGACGATGCTTCGTAATTTTCAGACAAAGCTCATCACCCGGTGAGATTAAGGCTCGCCATGGTCGCGAGGATTATTGCGTACCACCCTTCGTTCTCTCTCATCTACCTACCAGCATGGATTATTGGCTCCATTATTGTTCGCGGTGGTGTTTTCGTCAAGACCAGCGTTGGTATTGTTCATGCCATGTTGCTGATAAAGAACAGGAAGGCGCAAGGGGTGAAGAAGATTGAAAGAACGGCGACAGGGGGCGTCTTGGTGCTTATATCAGTGCTATGGCCAGCACTTGAGCCGCTCTCGTTTGAGATGCTGAGATTGCGGCGGGTGGGCATCGCCCAAGTATTCAAAGCCACTTTGCCTCATGGCCGTTTAAGAGGCCTAAATACGCGGTAATCAGATTGCATGTGGTTGGACCTACCTAGGGGAGGCAAGAACCTAGGATTTCTATCCTAAGTGATGAAGAGACTCAGGTAAGTTTAGTATACATAAGTAGATATTTAGGCCAGGTAGCTTGGTACCTTGGTCAACGGCCCATGCATCCTTAGCACGCGATGTAGTGACTGAGATTGTGCCTTTCTTGATACGAAGCGATTTTAAATAGGCGTTCCATGTTGATACGAATTGAATTCATTTGACGGGTTGCCATGAATATAGTCTAACTGTGGTTGCTACCATCAGTCCCGATATTGGTCCACCAGAGAATCCATAGCCTTGCTCACGGGCAGTTTGGTTCAACACTCATTTACCATCCTCCCCATCTGCCATCTCCTCGGGCTCAGTTGGAGTCGATCCCATCCTCGAACTCATCGCGCATGCGTTGACAGACATGCGCCGTCTTGAGAGCGGAAGTGGCCTAAGCGATGATATGCTGCTGGGCAGCCTCCATAGTGCGGTTGCTGACGCAAGGGCAGTACTCCGTTTCGCCCTCTTTGGGGGAACGCTACATCAGTTTTATCCGGCGTTTGCTGAGACTTCTGAAGTCGGGCATCTGAGAGAGATGTCGGACATCGGTGACCTCGAGTGAAAGGAGCTTCTCAAGGATGGCCTCGTTGTCGTTGCCAGGGGATCCGTCCTGTAGCTTGTGTACCTCAGTCTTGAGGAATTTGTACTCTATGCTGACTCTGTTCCCTCTGTGAGTGACGGATTAAAGAGAAGATGGAGATGGTAATACTTACTGTTGTTCACTGAAAGGTTGGTTAGCACGTGTATCGTCGTGATGGCACTCATCATTGCCAGCGCCAAAGCGGAGGACAATTTCAAAAGGGCACGATGGTAAGTTGAAGTAGGCTCACCTGTAAGCGGAAAAGTATCTTGCTAACTTTCTCATCCTCAGTAAGCACATGATGTCTTGTCGCAACTTCCAGCGGTATGTCGAATGGCTAAGCATTTGAAGAAGAGGCTTTCGAGCTGTGATGTCAAATGCTGGCGTACGTGCTGGAGTGAAGTAGCCGCCTGCGCATATGCAAAATGTTCTTCCATCTTCTCAGCTTTCGGTCTCATATGTTCCCATGCATCATCAGCCTCCAAGTCCGAATCTCTATCATTGGTGGAGGATATGCCGAGTCTGAAGTTGTTTGCTCCCGTTACTCCGTCACCCTGTTGATCTGGGTGTCTCCTCTCATCACGACTGAGACCAGATTAGATAGATGTCAAGCAGCGGCGCGATCGCAAACACTCACTATTTTTGGTTGATTCTGTCTATCTGTTTATCATGATCCTTTGACACTTTCTTCTTCTCCGCTGCATTGGCCTTCTGATATGCTTCAGTTGCCTGCAGCATCTGAAAAGCCCTTTGTTGACGAGTTATGGCTTTGCGATACGCATCCAAGCCTTTTCCCTCTGAGCCTCTTCCTCCGATAGCTTAGCTCGATTGAGAAAGATCGAAAGGAAAATAGAATGGTTGAGGTGAAATTCGGCAGCCTAGTGCGAGTGAATCACGCTGAAATTCAGGTGTTCTGCCACCTTTCAATTTGCATATCTCAATACCTGGTGCCACACACGCAAATAGGTCAAAGTATTCCTTCCAATAACAATATCTGAGGGAGGAGTTCACTCGTGTTATGCTCTTGAGGTCCTTTCTTTTGAGGGCGTTTGCAACAGCTCGCGCTGGCTGGAGTAAAAGATCTTCTATGGTATTGGTGATTTGATCGGAACAGAAACAGGAAGAAAGAAGAAATTATGAAGTTGGTAACTGGTAACTGGTAACTGGTAACTGGTAACTGGTAACTGGTAACTGGTAACTGGTCACTGGCCAGACACGAAGCCTGAGCAACGGGAGGTAACCTCTCTCTGTGAACATTGGAATGCGAGAAGCTGCATGAGCGGCAAAGTGCATTGAGAAAGAATGAGAGATAAGTAGATGTTAGGATAGACATAAAATCAGATTCGAGGGAAACAATAGAAGGCTTGGTAGCTAAGAAAGTTCTGACAACCGCCAGGTGTGGGCAGCTGACTGAGATAAGATACTCATGCTCTTCATTCAACAAAGTTGCACATCGCTATGATACCTTACCTATGAAGCCGAAGCAGGGTCTGCATCGTCTTCGGTTTTCTAAACCATTGAGCCTGGTGCATCGGCATTCAGAGTGTTTTCGTCGGGTTGGAAGCTCACAGCTGACAGGGCGTGCCGGCGGGCAATATGCCTGCTCAGTAAATACCGCTCCTGCAAAATATAGCAAGACGTCTACAGTCGCTTTTGCCTCGGGCTACCGATGTTTTGTGTTTAGAATACACGAAGAAGTGCTCTTGCGGCCCTGGTCGTTTCGCGGAAACGCCAGCGAGGCCCTTACGCTTCGTCCAAATGCTGGACCTCGCGTGGGTCATGGTGATAACTCAATGGCGAAGGTTCCAGGTACCCCGGGGGCCAGCCCGGGGAGTGAACCGCGCACGACGGCCCTTATCTGCCTTGTACGAATACTACCCTATGACCGGCTCTGGGTGCGGAACCTCGATATGGCCCGCAATGCGAAACGCATTGCACTCCGGGACATGGACGAGGTGGCCGGCATAGTGAAATGCCGCTGAGATGCTACCAAAGTCGTTAATATATAGTTGAGGGGACAGAGGAAGAAATCGTTTGTCATTGGCTCCGTATCCCCGTGACCATCGCCACTCATCAATATCGAGGCTGGACTGAGATCATCGCGATCTCGGACTTCGCGCTGGCTCATCATTTCCTCAGATGGGATGTCGGCAAAGTTGGCAACTCTCCGGGCAAGGCGTGCCAATCTTAGTGTACAGTTGTCGCATGCACAGTGAGTGAATTCCCCTCAAGTTAATATAGAAATTAGGACTCGCTTGGATTTACATGATGATATTCTGCAGGCTGAGGATTTCATGCAGGATACCCTTACAGACCACTTTGATCCGTTACCGAAGGGATTCTTCAAAATGTAGCTTGGCTTTCGAATATGCGAATGTTCCTAGTATCCCCTGGAACTGACCAGAGTAGTGCACTCCTTGTCACTAGGTTCGAAGGGCCAGGAAGCCGAACCCCTCTATATATACAATATTAGCGGCAGAATAATCAAGGTGCTAGATGGGAGTTCAAGAGGGGACTTACCCTAGCTGATACTATACAAATATATGCGGGTTTCTCGTGTTGTATATATCGATACTCTTGCACATTGTGTTTTCATAAGATCTGCTGATGCTGACTGGTTCTAAAGAGCATGTTGTTGAACTCCTGGCCCTCGGCCTTCGCGTTCTCGGGCCAAAATACATGTGACAGAAGGCCGGTATAGGAAAGTGAAAGGGGTTTGTCGACTGAATATTGTCAACATGCTTTCTGTCTCCGAGAAAAGTAGTCCAGATTGATCCTCGGGATAACCTGAGTGTATGTAGGAGACCTTCATAAGGCAACTTGTTGGACTTATTCTACTACCGAGCCATCGGATTGTCACAGTATATCGAGGGGCTGCTCCTTGAACCGCCAATGTCTCGCAGGTTCTTCTCTCTCACACACTTAGCAATATGTTGAGAAGAACTTATACTAGAGGCGGTAACAGCCGTCATATATAGTTGAACTGCTGGTCTTTGTTGGAGAAGAGAGCTTCTTCATGGTAGTCTTAGACGATGCTGTCTTTGGATTACCGCCAGCATCCTTAAAGAGCTCGGCCTGACTGATGATGCAATCTGCCACAGTCTGTCGCCGCCTCACGGGGATAAACTTGCCGGAAGTCAAGACGAGCAACTCCATAACATAATCCCACGAATCTCCCAAAGGTATCGTCGCTTCGAGGGCGACGAACAACTTACCCAATGATATATCCATCCTCTGATTGTTGTGAGATGTTAGCATAAACTCAAGACAGGCATCTCATTTCAAGTCATACTTATCACACCTGGAACAAGGGGATTCATTGCATAATCCATACCTTAGGTGACTGACCCTGGAGATAAGCATGGGATGTTAGGCCAAAGTTTTAGGTGTGGTTGTTGGCTGGCCTAGGCGCTTTGCAGACAGCATCAGATCCATGCCTGAAACCAGAGAAGGGCCGCATGGTTTTGGGAACACCAAGAGATTTGTTGTCGCAGGCTCATTGAGAGGCCTTGTGGGACTTTTTTATACGTCAGCACTCATTGACTTGACCCATCTTTGGGGGTCCTTACTGTTATAGCACAGGACGACCCGCGATCTCCACATCCGCCCATGCGTGGACAAGAATTTCTGCTTCGTTCGCTGCATCTGGCATCAAATAATATATGGCTACAAGTTTGACAATATAAAGTAGCTACCGAAAGCCCAAATATCCCGACTCTTCTGCGCCTGCACTGCAGGGGCAATGATGGTGAAATACAAATGAACCAGACGAAGAGGTGAGAATCATGAACGGGGAGGAGATGCTTATAGTAAATAAGAAACAGGGAGAATAGACATGTAAGCCTGTGAAGAAGTTACCAGAAGTTCCAGCCCACAAAGGGAAATGGCAAAGGTTGGCAAGCAATACATACGCAAACAGTTTGCAACACCACAATCTGCGTTGGGCATTCCACGAGCAATTTGCATCCCTCATTCGCTCTCATCGCTGATGTCACCTTTACTCGCAAGCATGGATATCTGAAATTTGGCTCACGTAGCTGCATATCTCACATTCGCGAGCGTATGAGGTAGAACAAGTATTTAACCTAAATAGACGTTGGCCTGCTGCCTGCTGAGGTTCTATTGACAAGGAGAATTATATCCCAAATGGTTAAATCCGGAGCAAAGCATTTCCTTAGAGGTGCCTTTCAGATGGATCTTTCTGTGAAAATACCGGACAAATCAGAAGTTCAAACATTGTGTTGATCAACGCTGACTGGTATCTTGAACGGTCAAGACGTTGTCATCCTCAGCATACGCATCCACCTTGTACTTGGCAAACTCGCGGGTTGCCACATTATTAGCAAATAGAAGATCAAGCTCTTCAAACGTCTTGTTCTTGGTTTCAGGAAGGCGGAAAAACGTCCAAATAAAGAAGACAAAAGAGCAACCTCCCCAGAAAAAGCCAGTTTTACCACGCCAGTTTCCTGCAGTTGGGTTGAGCATATAAGGGTTGACAACATTGCAGATGATCTGAGCGATATAATAGGCAATTCGGCTGACACAAACAGACTTGTTTCTCAGTCTGGTCGAAGAAACTTCCGAGATGATTGCGTAACAAACAGGTCCAACAGTCATGTAATACACGCCCAACCATATGAGCATCATGCTGGCTTGCGCGTAGTTTCCTCCCTGGGAGTCTCCAGCACCGACGCTTATGAATCCAACAATCATCAGCACAGCCGTGAGCAAGCCAAGCCCCCAAAGATACAATGTACGTCGACCAAGGGGAAGCAGCCACCATGATATGATTGTGCCCACAGACGCAATACCAAGACCACCAACAGACATTCTGAAAGAAATCGACTCAGGCAAACCAGCCTGCACGAAGAAGAAAGTCGGAGTACCACCCATGGACGATCCACAGAAAGGCTGGGCAGCAAAGGCCATGCAGGCAATCTCGGTTCTGCGTCGGTCAACCCCACGGAAGCAATCCAGATACGAAGTACCTTGGTCGATGGACTTTTCAATCTCATTGGTATGTATCATCATGGCAAGAGCCTGCTTTGCATGACCAGGAGTTGTTGAGGAACTTAGGCGGGTGATTGACTTCTCAGCGTTTTCGTAGGCACCAATCCGGACGTAGAACCACGGGGACTCGGGGGCGAAGAAAAGGACGATGAACAAAGGGACAGGCCATGCCCATTGGATTGCGAAGGGGATTCGGTAGGACCAATGCCCAGTCGTATTCGAGAAGCCTGCTTGTACTCCAGCCGAAATCAGCTGTCCTATGGCCCAACAGAGGTTGACATAGACAGTCAGATATCCTCTTAATGCCATGGGGCAGACCTCTGATGCATATGCAGGAGCCATGGTGGCGAAAACACCCCATGGGATGCCGCAAAGGAACTGGCCAACAAGAAGAACAGGAAGACTCGGTGAGAAGAAGGAGATAAAGATGCAGCCACATATGGCAACCAAGGAAGTAAGAAGTACTTTGCGGTAACCGAATTTATATGTGAAGTAACCATTGGCAAACGCGCCAATAATAGTCCCGACGCTCACGGCATTCGAAAGTGCATTCTGCCAGGAAGCTGTGATTTGCCAGGAGTTGCTTTTGGGCTGGTAGCTTCCATAATGCTCTCGGAAAGATGGTTGGGCAAAGAAGGATGAGATAAGAACGATATCGTAACCCTCCATGATGATCGAGGTCGAGAGAAGGACCGACCACATGACGGCCTTGGGATATTTCCGAATGGCTTGCAGCAATGTGAGGTTGTGTTCCTCTTCTGCAGCCTGCTTTGCGATGGATGCGTCTTTGACTGTATCATAATTCGGGGCATGGTCATCTTCGCTGACCCTAGCTACCTTGTCGTCTGTGATAGCAGCCATGATGCAGGAAAATATGCAATGGAGGCTTGTATGTACCTGAGGCCAGGATAAGACGACATTGACTGCCTATCGAGACGTGCCAGGATCGGCGGCATGAGCTTCATTTATAGGGAAACAACAGAGACCACAGACATTGGTCGCCTGACGAACCCCAGGCGCTTCGTCCCATATTGTCTATGAAAATCCCGGTTTCTTGATGATCAACCGGGGATTGTGGGGTAGAATCTGGGGATATTCTGCCAAGGGTCTCCAAAAGCTTATTGCCCTAGCTCGCGTTGAAGAATCTTGGGTTCCAGTGGGGGCATGGATGGGTACAGATCTCATGGTGTTTTGATCCCCACCGGAGCTTTGATGCTGTTGAAACTCCGGCGGGGGAGGGGAGAAACTTCTGTCAATGTCACTGAAACTTTGACGACATTCAGCCTCGTATTTGGCTAAATAGATGGCTGCATTACTGTAACGTTGATGAGGACCTCAGCCTGCATGTCCGGGTTGATCCCGGATTACGCGCATGAGTAAAGATGTGCCTGCCGGGAACTTTGATTCGTGAACTGTGATCAAACGTGTTGTCTATAAGATCTTTGCTTCGTTGTAGCAAATGCCGGATATCTTTGGGGGTCATGATTGGTGAGAGTATAGTACCTAGAAGAAATGATATCTGATGGAGTCGCAGTTGAGGTATCGGAATTGATTGAATTGAGACCGGCAAGGTCAACCTCAGGAAGGTGCCCTGTAGTTACATCATCACATGTAGGTCGGCTCAAGATAAGGTAAGGATGGAATATATGGATGTTACTATAGCGAGACAGCTCCTTCCATCTGCTCATTCGTTGATGATGCATTTTGAAGAAAACGGAAAGTCAAGTCATCAATGCGGAACAAGAAAGATCCATCCCGCCACCTTCGCTTGTCTTACTCCGCACTGCGACATCCATGAAGCTCGCAACTATCCAACGACATCCATCATGAGAAAATGATTCACGAATGATCCTCATCGCAGCGTCGTGAGTATAGCAAGATGGAGAGCGATGGCGACAATAGGCCGGTGGGCAGGGATGGCGAGACAGAAAACGTGCAGTGTCACCGCTGTAGGCGCAGCTTCACACGCCTGGAACATCTGAATCGCCATTTGAGAGTCCATACCCAGGAGAAGCCATTTTCCTGTACGAAATGCAATAAATCTTTTGCACGCCTAGATGTTCTTCAGAGACACGAACTCACACACACACGCATAAATCCCTTAACCCCAGTCGAGCAAGTGGCAATCAGAGCGTGCACCGAATGTGCTTTTGCCCGCATGCGTTGCTCAAGAGACTCGCCATGCACAAGATGTAAAAAAAGGCGTTTTGATTGCGTCTACCCTGAGCCCAGGACACGGAAACCTCAGCCTGTGCCCCAGAAGGAGAAGAAGAGGAGGGCAATGAAGAAGAAGGGTTCAAATCTTCAGTCACCCGAACCATTAGCCGCACAAGACTTGAACGAAGATGCGGAGGGTGAAGATGATATTCAGGCACCAGAGCTATTGGCAACGGTACCAGTGGAAACAGAGCCATTGGGAACGGAGACGGTGGATACAGGGCCGGCAGACACAGAGCCCGTGGACGAAGAGCCAAGAGAAACAGAGCTGGATATGAACAATAGCGGAATGAATGATGCCAACAACCTTTCTTGGAACATCAATGGTTCTAACGCTTTCACGGTTCCTCCAGAAGACGGAACTTGGCCACCTAATGATGAGTCAATTGCTGTTGCACCACAATCAATGAACCCAATGCTCCAAATCGATGACATGGGAAGCTTCCAAGAAGTACCAGATCTCACCATGGCTATCCCCAATATCAACTGGCTCTCCGACAGTCAGTTTGCTTCATTGTGGGAGAATCAATTGCCGGTTATCCCCGAAGGCCTTGGTTCAATGGCATACACATTTCCTTCTGAACTAATCGGACCTAATCCTGTCTCTTCTTGGGTCCCAGAACAGCCCCTGGATGTCAATATGAGCATCGATGGCCCAATGGAAACGCCAGCCATCGAACTGGACCAGACACACTACCCAACAGTTGTGGAAAGCCCTTACGACGGACACGCGAGTAGTATTAACGGTTCTAATGCATCATCTTCAAGCAATGGGGCCCTCTACGTGGATGGAACAGTAGCTAGAGCCCCATTTCGTGGTCAACTACTACTCCAGCAAGCCAGCTTACAGACAAGTCGTCCTGAACAGGACCCTCGCATCCCCGAAGCAGATGGGCCAGACTACAGTTATCTAAAATCCTTAGTAGCGAGTATGCGAGAATCCTCTGATAATACGGTTGTGCCAGAGGCTCTCTACTCCAAACTATCGTCCGTGGTTCAGAAGGAGATTGGGATCGATCCATCACTTGATCTAGACGCTCAGATCCCCCCTCTAGAAATTATTAGGGGCTTTGTGCTGCTTTATTACCAATACTTTCACCCGACGTATCCGTTTCTACAGAAAAACTCCTCCGTCTGGCAAATTTCAGATAACTGGATCTTGTTACTAGCTGTAGCAACCACTGGCGCACGATATGCTGGGAGTAAGTGGTCATCGGTTATGTCAAAACTTCTGGACAAGGGCTTGAAGCACAGGGTTGACTCAATAATCAAAGAAAACACCGGTAGTGCAAACGGTATTTGGGTGCCAGGCAACTTTCAATCACATGGCCGGATGGACCTCCAAACACTTCAAGCATCTATTTTGAACATAATCTCTCGAATTCATAGCGGCCAAGAAGTCGTGATGGACTGGGCTCTGTATCAAAGGCTCGCTCTCGTAGAAGAATGCAGGACAATGGATCTACTTTCACAGACCCCACCACAAACTACTGACACGCCAGTTCAAGATGGCGATGTAGCTGTCACGGCATGGATGCAAACTCAGTCAAAATTGCGCACTGGCTTGATGATTTGGGTAAGTTTAGCCCTAATCTTCAGAGACACGCTCTCATGGTTATCTAGGTCCTTGACACGATCGTTTCCCACGAATTTAACTGTCCTCAAGTATTGAAAGTACACGAGCTAAGAACAAGACTTCCGTGCCGAGAGTCGATATGGAACCAGCCAACCGTGCAACAAATACACAGTAGAGACGCGCATCAGGGTTTGTATTTTGAAATCCAAGCGAACGACATCTGGCTTATACTGACTTTAGAATATTCGGATAGTCACGGTACTCGAGGCACTTCATCTTCTTTACATGGAAAAGCGGCAGCCATCCAACTTAACGGAATTTGGAAACATCGTCTTGATATACGCAGTTTGTGCGAGGACCAAGGAAGCAGCCTACCAGTATGAAACGGCCTTGTCACGATGGACTCCAGTTGCTCATGTTGAGCCACGAAAGGAATCCGTTTCCGTGACTGAAACATGGCCACCAACTCTTGAAATGGTCACAAGATGGAGAAACAGTGCCTGCGACGCCTTTGATATCTTGCATTGGAAAGCGAACGGCAAAGCGGCCAATGCTGGTGGGACAGAGCACCCGACGATTCTTCACCTCCACCTTTCCCGGTTGTATATCTTGACGCCTACGAAGCATTTTCAGAAGGTCGCTGCGTCTGCAGTCCTACGACAAAATGGCAATGAGCTTCAAAACAACATGGAATACTCGGAAACATGTAACCACATTCAACGTTGGGCCAACATCGACCAGTATAAGGCAAGGCTGTCCATAATCCATGCTGGCGCTTTGTTGTGGCATGTCCGTCGATATAGTAGCAACGACTTCATAGAGCCCCATGCTATTTACCTTGCTACCCTTTCGATATGGGCTTACAGCGTGTTCAATACCCCTAGGACCGAGTCCCAGCAACAAAGTGGTGATGAAGTATCAAGGTCGGCGCCAGGTTCTGGGGATCGTGAATCGCAAAGATCGGTTGGAAATAATGGGGTAGAGAGCGAGGAGGAGCCAGATCCAACGTTTATCCATCTTGATCGTCCTTGTGACGATGAAATGGTCCAAGTATACATACGTCTAGGGCATAAGATGGCTGGCCACATGCAAAAAGTTGGCAATATCTGCAGCCCCAATGCTCCACCGAAGATTCTCAAAGAAGGTATAAGAATGCTATCACATGCAAGAGCCAAAAACAAGGAATGGGGGATCGAGGCTTCCTATGTTAAGGGTTTGAAAAGTCTGTTACATGGTACCACTGCACAAGAAAATGGACGTGCAAGCGGAACGCGTGTATTCTAATAACTCTCTTCTCAACTTCCTCTTGTAATATTGAGATGCCCGCTATGTCAGAGTGCTCTACGTATCATGAACTCCCAGCGGCCCGAAGGTCTCATGCTCCTCGAACAAAGACTGGCATTTGAGTCAAAGGACAGTCAACAGTGACTGTTGTTCCGGATTCGTAAGACTCATCACCGTTGAAAGAAGACCATTTCTCTCCATTTGAGAGCTTGGGTAGGTAGACTTCCGTCTTGGCTTGACCTGGTTTCAATACAGGACAAACCAGATACTTGTCACCATAGAGGTATTGAGTCGAAATGTCCCAGGACTTCTTATCGTCGGGGAACTCATAGAACAGAGGTCGCATGACCGGTGTTCCCTTTTCATGTGCTTCTTTCATAAGCTTTCGAGTATACGGTCGAAGGTCCTCCCTGATTTTGATATACTTGACACAGATATCATAAACTTGAGGGCCATAAGACCAGACCTCGTTAGGTGCCCCACTGCGACATGTCGCACCGCCGGTCGTCCCTTGCTGTGGTTGTTGAGGCTCACGATCACCATGAAGTCTCATAACAGGGCAGAATGCGCCCCACTGGAACCACCGCACAAAGAGCTCTCTGAAGCCTTCATCGTTGGGATCGCCTCCATGAAATCCGCCGATATCTGTGGTCCACCAGGGGATGCCCGAAAGACCCATGTTGAGGCCTGCGCATAGCTGGTTGTGGAAGCTAGACCATGAAGAAGCAATGTCTCCGCTCCACACAAGAGCTCCGTACTTTTGGCTGCCAGCCCAAGCACAGCGAAGGAGATTGACAATGTTTTTCTGACCCGCTGCTTCTTGGCCCTCATAGAAGGCTTGGGCATAGTTAACGGGATAGATATTTCCAATCGTCCCGTTGGAGCCTAGCCAGTATCGATAGTTGTCAAAGTCGTATGCCGCATATTCTGGTTCTGCTTCATCGAGCCAGAACGTCTTGATGCCTTTGGAGTAATAGTTCTTGTTTACTGTATCCCATATATATTTCCTTGCGTCTGGGTTCGTGGTGTCAATATGCACCGTTTGGCCCTGGAAGTCGAGGCCGATACGGACACCTCTATCAGTTCGAATCAAGTATCCATGCTCCAGCATGTACTGGTAATTTTCAGCTGTTTTATCAACAGTTGGCCAGATAGAAACCATAAGCTCGATTCCAAGGTCCGTGAGCTCTTTCACCATGGCATCTGATCGTCGTTAGCAATCTTTTCTTTCGTTATCGTTAGTCGGTACTCACCTGGATCAGGCCAGTAATCTGAGTCGAATTTCCAATCTCCTTGCTTGGGCCAATGAAAGAAATCGATGACTATGAGATCAATTGGAATTTCTCGGCGCTTGTATTCCCTAGCCACTTCGAGAAGCTCCTCTTGTGTCTGATATCGGAGCTTACACTGCCAAAACCCAAGTCCATACTCAGGCATAATGGGAACTTTGCCAGTAGCATCTGCGTATGCTTCGACAATATCAGCTGGCGTGTCCCCTGCGACAATCCAATAGTCAAGAATCTGAGTTGAGAATGCTTCGAAGCTCATGATGTTCTTGCCAAATACGGCCCTTCCTATCGCGGGGTTGTTCCACAACAGTCCATATCCAAGTGAAGACACAGCAAAGGGAACGCTTGCTTGAGAGTTGCGGTGTGCAAGCTCAAGATCGAGTCCCTTCAGGTCAAGCCAAGGCTGTTGATACTGGCCCATTCCAAAGATCTTCTCATCTGGACTGACACTCTCAAGACGCATTGTCAGATGGTAGTTGTCTGTTCCCAGAATACCCTTGAACTCGCGAGCTTCGACTTCGAGAGCACTGCACTTTGGATCGAGAAGATCCCGTCTATGACGAGAGTACTCTTCCAGAATCAGCTTCCCATCAGCCTTCTGAATGATCAATTTGCCTTGGCGGGAGATGCGGGCTTTGATGTTGCCATTCTTGATGGATGCAGACTCCTCAGAAATAGAGATATCTGGCGTCACTTCTGTAAGCTTCTGAAGGGCCCAATCTTGTGATGGCATCACGGCAGCTTTTGTCGCCCTCACACGGAATGCATTTGGACCCCATGGTTCAATCCAGAGTTCCTCCGCGTCGTATTTGTAGCGGAGGCGAGTCTTGTCGTTGAAGAACATGATGTTTTCCAGCCTTCAGATGTCAGGCGAATGAATGATACTGCCTTGAGATGAGAGTGAAAATGAAGGAAATAGATCGATTCTATGTTTTAAAAAATCTATGAGCTTCTTGTTCTCATTCTGCTTTCATGTAATAAGTATCTCAGTTGATGATCTTCATGTC
Source organism: Fusarium acutatum (assembly GCA_012932015.1). Classification (NCBI taxonomy): domain Eukaryota; kingdom Fungi; phylum Ascomycota; class Sordariomycetes; order Hypocreales; family Nectriaceae; genus Fusarium; species Fusarium acutatum. The sequence goes on along the minus strand of JAADJF010000197.1, from coordinate 28,082 downwards.
GTGTAAGCCAATCGCTTCCCCGCCGGAGTAACTCAAGTCCTCCAGTCGGGCACCAAATCGAGAATCCAATGACAGCATTCGTGGGGGAAACCACAAGCTAAGCATCCCCCGCCGGACCTCTGATGTATTCGTTTGGTGCCATATGCTTTGGACTATGTCACGTATTGTCGAGTTCTGACGATTGATTCATAAAGGCTAGAGAGGCTAGAAAGCTTAGGACATTTATCCTAAATGGCAGAAAGACTTAGGTAAATTTAGTATGATATAGTGAACCTTTAGACTAATATTCGGCACTTGACTTTTTTCTGTTGTTATCGAAATGTGCTGTGATATCGTCCCTGTTTACCACTGAGACATGAAGAGTGAGTCCGCTGAGCGCGGTCAGGTAAACGAAACGATGATTCTGGCGGATGGAAGAATGAATTATAGTCCTTGTAGAAGAAGATATTGACGTTTTTGAGCAACGGAGTGGTATCGGATATGGATTATAAGGCACAATGGTATCACATCTTATACCAAATCCCACAACTGGAGTAAAAACCCCTTCTTGAGAGGTATTCTTTTTTCAAGTCAAAAGAAATACTAGGCCTTGGCCTGCTCAATGTTGAGAGGCTATTTTATCTGGGATGCCTTCGCGAATCATTCCAGTTGGTTCAAACGCCTCGTGGCAACCAGGTACCTGGGGGTGAGGGACAATGATGTTGTTCATGATTTCCGATGGCTCTCAGAACTTTGTTTATTTGAACGATTGAGAAGAGACTTATTACTACGTGGTGAAACATAACACATGAACGCCGTGAACCTGAGTCTCCAGCACAAAATCATATACCCCCAGTTATATCCGTTTATTTGTCTATCGTTGTCTGCTTCGTCACATTGAGTCACAGGTGCTTCATGCTACACGATTCACAACCATTGGCACTCCTTGTCACTGCACAGCTTGAAGACTCCTGCATCTCCAGCTGGAAGCGTCCAAGCATACCCTTCAATAGTCCACAGCCATAAAATTGAAGCCAGTCTCCGAGTTTCATTCTCTTTATTCTCTTATCCTCGGTCATCACACTCCTCCCGTGTCGACTACCAAAAGTCCATTGCTTGAACAATACTTCGGTTTCGCTGATCTTGACTGATACCTTGCTCTCTTGACCTTACACGAAGTATATCCAATCACCTACAAGTACCCTTATCTTCGGTGCGTCAAGGCTGCTTCTTGTATTGTCTGTCGCATGAGGAAGCTGACCATGGCAGACAATCTCTCGGCATGCCTTCCACCCCGGAGGCTGGAGTGCGGATCACTCTTTACTATGCCCCTTCCGATCCCCACGACATTTTGAGGGCCAGAGATGAGATCATTGCCAAGTTGACAGCGCCCATCGCTCAGCTGAATGCAGACAAGGAAGATCTTCAAGCTCGTCTCACGAAACGGGACAATGAAACCGCTTTTCTACAGAATTATATCGATGAACAAGCCGTTGAGATCCGCGACCTCGATTCTAAGATCGGCCGGTAAGGGGAACAAATCAAAGATCTCATGTATGAGAGACATGTCTCCCACAGCACCATTGATGATCAATCGTATGATATTGGCGAGTTGAAGGCCCAAGTCTCGAAACAGGAAAGGGAGCTCGAGGACCAGGGAAGAGAGAATGAGGATTTGGAGACTCAACTAGTCATCTTTCAAAGGGTCATCGATGAGGACAACATCTCGACAAGTTCTGACTCTTCTGGCACGGATTATGACTTGATGGATCTCTCGAGCGATGAAGAGGAAGAAGAGCATGACATCGATCCAGACAGCGACATCTCTTTCACTACAGACAATAATTTCTTGGACATCTTCAGCGCGGCCAATATCGAGTCAGAGAAGGGCAAGGCTATGGATTACAACTAAGATGAATTCCACCAGTACAGTAAGTATCTCTAAAGCCTAACCAACCTTCTTGTCCTGACTAATATGTCTCAGTTTTACCGCCTGGGCTCCCATAAGACTTTATGTATTAATTATTGGATAATTCGAACTGACCAAGGTATATCGGTCTTGTGTTTCGGTGCTTGGAGATTAAGGACACTGGTGATCTGGGGCAAAGGTGGTTTTGCATAATGGGAATTGGAACACAGATTATCGGCCCAAACAATAAACCCATGCTCTAAATGTTCTATGGTATCCTCATTTATGGTCTCGTGGTGGATGGTGAGAGTGTCGTCCGTGCTTGGTGAGAGTATGATGTACGGCATTAATCCCACCCTACGATACAAGCCCGCCTCACCCACAAGAGAGGAGATAAATTATTCAACACAGTCTTCGGTGAACGTGACGGGCTTCCAGGCGCTCCGTTCTCGTGGCTTCCTGATTAAAAGGTTACAGAGAATTCAACGTCTGCGAAGGGACCTGGGACAAACACTTCACCCGCAAATCCTTAAAGAAGCTACAGATGGAAAGATCAGATTTAGATTGTCTGTACTTCTCTCAGACCGTGGTAACGGGAAATGAAACGGAAACTAGACCACTTCAGTCTCAAATCATGATATTTTTATTGCATGTGTGATCTCTATATGTGCTCTTGGTCGGTCACGGTGCGGACAATGTTACAGACCATACTACGGATAACGCCAAGGACAGATCTTACAAAGGATAATATGGAAGCTTGACGAATTGACGCAGTAGAATGGGGGTTGACCTTATCAATTCTGTGAACCTATTGTCTTTTGCTAGCTGTAAGAGAGCAGGCTCGTCTCTGATAACAAATTGTCTGTCCCCTTTTTCTTGTACCGCATGATTAATCGGTCGAACGTGATGTAATTGCCGGCCACTATACCACTTATCCCTGTGCTCTTGCACACACCAGTATGCGGTATATGCCTTCCTAGTAGAGTCTGCCATCTTCATAACCGCTTAGCTCTCGGTTCTCTTGGCTGCCGTACCGTTCAACGCCAGGCATCAGATAACTCTTCCACGAGCAAGTTTGAGGTGGTCGATTGCCTTCTGTTGCTTCGCGATCGTGTCAGACATTTGGGTGATCAAAGAATTTACGTGTGGTTTGCTGTCGTCTGGGCCGTGTTTGTGGGTCAAGCTCTTATCGAGCTCTTCTCCGCAACGAGTGAGAACGGCGCCGACAATGCCTTGGCACTCCTGTCGCAGTGTCTTGACGCCATACACACCGACCAAGATGAACCACCTTTCGTAGGTGATGTTCATCCATTTGGGCTCGTTGTTGATAGTATCAAACATCTCCTTGCTGAGCTGGTGCTCGATAGGCTGTTCATGAGTCTTTCGTGTGCTGGAACGCACCGCTGATGAGCATGTCACGCAGCTCTTCGCCGACCTTTGGAGGCATGTCTGGGCTATGCTTGTTGAACAGACGGGTGAGTCTGACTGCACTCCGGTAGCCCACTTGGTTATATACGGAACCCTTGGTTAGGTCCTGGACAGCCAGTCGAGCAGTCTGGACGGAGCGGGGCCAGGAGGGCTGAAGTCCGTTGACAACGTCTGCGTATTACCCTACGTAAAGTGATGTCAGACAAATGAAATACTTTGAAAGGACAATCGGCGACTCTTACTCGAGATCATTCCTTGAGTTCTTCCTCCTTCAGTGGGATGCTTCCCGCTGAGTGTTGCGCCATGGACTCGTTCGTAGTGTTTGCGTAGGGATCGTTCGTCTTGATATTGGTTCTACTCTTATTAGCCTTCGGAATAATTACGATGCTCTGAGGATAAGACTTATGGAGTCGCAAAGGATCCCGCTGATATCCTCTCGCCATGGGCACTAGACCTCGCTAGGGACGAGGCGGACAGATCCATCCTCTGTTGATTAGTTTCGTTCTGAGGAAGCATATAAGAAAGTGACCACGAACCTGGAAGTCGAGGGGCTGTAGCTTATCATCAGGGCGACCACCAGTCAGAGAGGTGTAGCGCTCGTAGTCTTGCGTGTCTTTGAAACCCATCGTGATATGCTGGTGCTACGAGGCTGTTGGATTACCGCGATGTGAAGTGAAAGACTTTGGGGTAGTAACAGATAAAGAGAAAGCAGAGTGTTTGTGTATGATCAGGTTATTTGACACGGATGAAGGAATGCGAAGGATAAGGCGGCTGAAGAAGTAAAGATAAGTGAGGCGATACTTGCTCAAGTGAGATCAAATGCTTTTGTAATATCAAGTAGTCTTGATTTAAATGAAGGAATGAGAAGTAATGTTTAAGTTAAATGAAGATTAAACGCGGCGATGCTTGCTCAAGCGAAGATGGTTGGATGACTGATGAGAAAGTTGGTTGAAGGAAGAAAGGTTGGAGAAGGCGATGATGTGGGATATTTATAGGCGGGGCGACTGAATTGTCCGTGTCGATACACACATTGAGTCTTTAGAATCCTTAGGATCCTTAGGGTACTGCGACTCAGCGATTCAGTGATGACCAAGATGCTTTCAACCCATGAATGAGTCACTGTTCAATCTCAAAGCAAAAATACCTCGATGAAACTACCCCAGGATGACTGAATTATCTCCTCTCCTCCTTTAACCTCTTCAAGCTCTCGATCTATGGACTTCATTCTTCTTCTACCTCGAGACTTTGACTACCGCACTCGAAGAAAAAAGTTGGGTGCACTCCGCTCGCAATATATCTTTTAGAATTATGTTTCTTCCTTGAGCTTCACCGTTTTTGAGATCTCAGGGGTTATCAAATCCAAAACAGCATCGAAGATTGCCTTTTGTCTTCTCAAATCGCCCAGACTGACAAATACTTCCCCTATCATTATAAGTGAACTTCGTCATACACATGCAGGGTAATGAAAGGGGGGTAATGATATCTTCCACTTGTTCGGGATCAGTGGATGAGATCACATGTGTATCCATTAGGTAATTCATTAAATATATTTGGTTACAGACAACTACCTCAGTCTGTCCCCTTATAAGGTATTGCATCACGATACAGAAAATAATACCTTGGACGCAAAAGCTCGAGGTTTTTTCCTACTTCACAGATACCCTGATTTCCATCTCGGTACGGCAGCGAGATTCCAAATCAATCTTGATAAGCAGCCTCTTTAATGTCTACATCTGTTCCCCGTGATGTCTGAACGTTCTTTTTGAGGAGCTTTACGGGAACATCTTCATATTACCGAGTTTACGAACAATAAGACCTCAATGAAGTTGTCTTGACCTTCTATCATGATCTTTCACGTATCTAGGAAGGACTTCTGTAGGGGCTTCATCTTGGAATCTTGTTGTGGAGTGAATGAGTCGGACTCGGGGTTGGCATCTCCTGAGACAAGATCGCCAGAAATTCATTGTCTACAGCCCACCTCTGGCAAGGATTAAGTTTAGTTAGCTATATTTATCACGTAACTGAACTCCATCGGTGGTGGTTATGAGAAGCTCAATTCTAACATTTATGAATGAGTCACCTCACTAAAATACCTATGGTACTACCCGTATATTTAATCAGAACTTGCTTTCTTCAAGTGTGCAAGTATGAACTCTTCATTTCAATGTAGTGAAATATCACCTCTGACTGAGGCGTATCAGGGCGTTTTAAGTCGTTAGCGGTCGCTTGCATTATATCTCCCTTTTTTCCCATCCTCGTCTCGCTCTTCTGGCACAATGCTTCAACCCAAACTCGTGAGTAGTCCCTCCACTATGTTGATGGGAGTGGTGCATTTCGAACCGGGGACGAGAGTTTTCCCGAAGAAAGGCTTCTCTGGGTATAAAATTATCCCAGTGCTATGAGAAGCCATGACCGCCTCGAGATGAATGCAGGAACGTCCTGCAAAGTAGGCCACCTTCATTTGGAGCTCAGGAAGGTTTGTCGTTTCCTCCGCTTTCGACATCCCTAAGCAAGGACTCACCATACCACAGCGTTTCATGAAACCCACATGAGTGAACCGCTTGCATATTCTTTAATTTGATAATCTTTGTAGAGCAAAGCGAGGTTCCATGGTATGTTACGAAAAGGGATGTCTTTAGTCTGAGCCTCTGCCATGGTCACAGTTATTCCGTCTCGAGCTCTGCAGATTGCACTCCAAAGTCACGAAATTTCGATGCTGCCGTCTCTTTTGCCAACAAGAGGGAGTCGTTCTTCAGTAGTAGTGGACTTTTCTGTCCATCTCGTTGCAGATTCAGTTCGACTGACCAGTCGTTCGTTTGAACTCAAAGCCGATCTGCTTCATGGCTGGATGATCCGGTAAGTTGTACCAGACCTGGAAAGTGACGGCGAGGATACATTTGTCCGTTCTCTTGTACAGCTCGTCGACTCTGACACGGCCTTCAGTCAATGGATGTCTCTGGACCCATGACTGAATGGCATGTAATGCTTGCCACCTACCACTGGCGATTTGAACTGACAGAACGACATCGGCTGCCTGTTCGCCCAAAGTCTGACAAGGAGCTGGTATCAGGTATAAGTTTCTATTCTGCCGTACGGGTTGCAATAAAAGAGACGGTCCATGATCTCGAGGGTGTCGAATGAAACGGGGCAGAGAATCTAGCTCCGTTTCCCAAGATTCATTCATGGTGAAACTCTTTGTTGCCAGGCGGCTATAGAGCTGCGATGCGGATAAGGCATGTCCGCTTTCATGAGCGTACTTCAGTACTCGTACAAGGTTTCTACTGAAGCCGCGTTCGCAACCAAGGCCATCATCGCACTCGCCTTCCCCCGAAGCATAGGCGTAGATCAATTCTTTTTGGTGGCCTATGTAACCGCCAATCTCAATAGGACAGCAGCAATCGAGAAGAATCAAGACATTGGCGTCCCAAGGATCTATCTTGTCATGTCTTAGTGAAGGGAAGACGAACTTTTGGCCTTCCCCTCCGTGGCCAATGTAGTGCAGGATAGCTATACAATCCTCGTCCATTCTGTTGAATAGAGCACTGAGAGCTGATGTCAATGTTGCTTGGGGGTTTTTGTCTTGTTTCCGGATCACCAGACCGACAGTATCGTAACCGTAAGTGTTTTCGAAGACATGGCGGACTTGATCGCTGGTGGTTTCCACATTGGGATGACTGTCCTTGTCTACCTCGAAACATACACACAGCGCCCGGACTTTTCTGGGTTTGATCTCTGAGATATCTTCATGGCTGTACAAGAAACAGGCTTTGATGATCGTGGCACTAAACTCCTCCGAAGTCATCGACCTCGAGGGCATCGACTCGATGCCTGGAACGGCCATGACTTGGCTGATTGATGTAAGTGCTGATGGAAGAAGGAGGATTAAGTGGGAAAGAGAGGAAGCAAGACTCTGATGCAAGATCTTTTCTCACTTTGACTTTTTGTTTGCCTTTGGCCTCCTCAATTCAAGCAAAAACATATTCGCGATACATGCTTCGCTACTCGTTCAGCTGGGCGGAGATGGAGGATAAGGTTATCAGTAACTTATCGAATGAGTTTGTTGGATGAAGCTCTAAAAAAGTCCATTGAGATCGAGAGGTGGGGATTTACGGTCTCCTATACATTAAGTATAGAGGTATAAGTGGTTCCAACATATATCCTGAAAGAATTGTTTATTTGGGGCTGATGTATGATGCATCTTCCTTATCTTTATAAGAGTTATATGAAAGCCGATAAAGATGTAACCCAATCGCAGCTTATCGCGGGGGCAGGGGGCAGTGAACAAAGCGGACATACTCCAAATAAGCGTGAGGCGCGCCTCAATGAAGTTTGACAGTGGATGCCAGAAAGGGTCAAGATAAGCCCTGCTTTGAGATGAGTATAAAAAAGCTGTACGATAGCTGAATACTAGTCCGGACAGCTTGAAGCTCAAGGATACAGGATACGGCGTCTCGAGGCGAGAGAAGACCAAGCATGATGCGTCGTATGAAATTACTTAAAAGTAAACTGAAATATCATCTTCTTTGGTATATAAATTGTCTGTTGTAACTTGGCGCATTATTTCTATATGTCGTCAAAGAAATATCGCTTGATCTTTATATCTTTGCCTTTGGGCTAGGTTTGGCCCGGCGAGCAGGCTTGCCTATATGCATTTGAAATTCTTCCGAAACGGTCGTCTTCTCTTCTTTAGACTTCTTCGCCCACTCTTCAAACTGGCGCTCATCTGCCCACCACCTCTCGAGCTCAGCCTTGATCCAGTCGGCGGCAGCACTTGCACACAAACGTGGATCTTCCATGGGAACCAAATGGCCATTCTTCTCTCCGACAACCTTCTTGACACGACCCTTGGCCTCCCCACCGCTGCCACCAAGGCCGGTTCCTGTGAGAGCCATCTTCTCGTCTATAAGTTCTGGTGGGGAAACATCACTCTTGCCGCCGAAGACGTATAGGACGCTAGGTCGGACATTAGGGAGTCGTTCAACGGTATTGGGCCCCTCGGGGCGGTAGACGGGATATGTTGACCATCGACGGTTGAGACTGGCATCGAGATCGGGGGTATGTTCAGGGTGAATCACATCCTTACCCTCGACATCGTAGGCCGGCCAACTTGGGCGTAGGAAGGTGAAGATCTCCTGATGCTTTGTCGTGGTCAAGGTTACACTCTGTTCACCAGGTACGTCCCTGATACCAAAGTCGATCCACCGCTGAAGTACACGAGGATCCCAGGACTTGTAGAAAGGGCTGCGGCTAAAAGATGCCACTGCTTCGTCACGCGATGGCCAGACTTCACGACGGTACATACTCGCTGCTGCGGGACCGGCACTTCTAGCGCCAGGCGTGGAGGCGAAATGAGAGATGACTGGGTCGAGCAGAACAAGTGATGTGAAGACGCGAGGATGAAGAAGAGCAACGTTAGTGAGAGCGTTTGCGCCAAAGGAGTGGCCCATTGCCATTATCGGTGGCGGGGGGCGGAATGTGTTTATCATGTGGAGGATATCACGGGCATAGTCGAGCCAACTTGCTGAGAAGATGTTAGTAGTGCCAAATGATATGAGAGAAGGTTGCATCTTACGATCATTGCCAAGTGCGTCTTGGTTTATGAGACCACTTTTTCCTTGCCATGCTGTATCTGCTATCCAGATACTTCGAATCCGGATACCTCGGCGTTTTGATTCATGATAGAATTCCTCCCAAAGGGGCTCATATAGTTCCTATACAGATCAGTAAATATTTTTACATGAGTACTGATGTACTTACCTTGGGAAAGCCATTGGCGTGTCCTCCGATGATAGTTACGTCACCTTTTTGAGGGTTCTGGTTATCTTTGGGCGTGTATTGCTTTACGTGAAGGTATAGCTTCTCATCTTGAGAATGAGCTGTAGCGCGGGCGTATTCTCGAATATGTGAAGCTTCAATTGTATGCTCTTGAATGGTGAACGGAAAGGACGACATTGTGGCGAGTATTTGGCACCTCAGCTGGCGCGCTCAATTAGAGATTCTAGTAGGTAAAGTACAGTTGTACTGGGGCTGGAATTGGAGAGCTGAAGTTATATACAGGGACACGAAACGAGGTTGAATTACGAGCCGGCCTCGGTAACGTCTGTGGGGCGCACGGGAGTTGTGGGGGTGGGGGATACCTCGGTACCTGCGGCCGGGAAGTGGTCGCCGCCGATCTCTCTTTAGCATCACACGCCAACACCAAAAACATCATCGTGAATTTTGGCTTATCTCATCAAGAACCCACACAGTTGCTTACCCCGGGCAGCACAGGCTCTTGGCAGTATCATGAGAAGTTCGAAATAGCGTTCCAATCTAGCGGCAGGCGGTCAATACCATGGCACCACGACTACTCCTTTTCGCTGGCGCACCGCCCGCTTCGTCTCTTACAACACAATCTTGTACAATAACACAAATCGACGACTCCTTCGCTGAGTTTCTTGGACTAGCCCCTCAAGGAACAGCTCTAGTTTCGTCTCCAAGTCTCGCTCCATGGCGTTCTCTGCCACTGAACAGAAAACCGCTTTACACAGGGTTCAGCCAGACCCATAATATCAGCATCAACCTCGCCAACCCATCCCAATTCTTCACCACGGCTGAGATTTCGTTTAAGGAACAATCTCAGTCTTTTGAGGGCGAAGATCCGGAGAATGTGTTGTCACAGTTCTATGACCATTCCCTGGCTTTACACAACTCGATTCCATCATCGCAGCTTGATAGTTTCGAGGAGACAACATTTGAGGAGACATCGTTTATGACTACTTCTTCGACAGCCCATTTGGATATGAGAGACACTGTCCCTTCTCATCTCTCTGATTTGGAAGATATACCGCCGGCTCGGAGGATTCTGGCTCTCAATCCCCAGACTGTCACTCTCAACATTATTGCCGGCATTATATCCATCGCACAGCCACGAACCGTCACAACGCGCTGGGGTCGCAGCCTCTCTTTAGTGGAGATTCTCCTTGGGGACGATACAAAGACAGGCTTCGCTGTGACTTTCTGGCTTGCGGAGGAGAATAATGCAGCTGCTGAGATTAGTGCCCTTCGGCGTCAGGATGTGGTTCTCATGCAGAACGTGGCACTTCATGCGTTCAAGGACAAAGTCTACGGTCAGAGTCTCCGTAGAGGCATGACCAAGGTGAGTCTGTTATGGAGAAGGGATGGATCCGGCCTTTATTCGACGCGTGAGCTCTCCAAGCGCGGCCAGATGCACCCGCAGTTACAAAAGGCGAAGCAAGTAAAAGATTGGGTGCTCAAATTCGTAGGAGCTGATGTTGGAGTAAAGACAAGAGCTAGGAAAACACGAGTTTCATGGGACAGACCACCAGATGACACACAATGAGGAGTCTTCATACTGTAAGACCACTTTTATTAACCTTCTATGATATTAGACACTTATTACTACCAGCGCCAAATGCAACCAAGAGAAGAGAGACATCCGAGGGTATCTATGCAAAATTCCAATCGTCAAATTACGCTTCGATGCCACGGTCCATTCAGACAGGCACAGCAGGCTCGGGCTTTCTGTCCTCGCCGTTTGGACCCTTCTTCACAGACTTCCATCGGAAGCACAGGCAAGCAATCAGGGCACAGGCAGCACAAGCAAGAGAGGTGTAAAAGGTGTCTCGGAGACCCTTCATGTACGCATTGAGGACAGCGTCGAGCGCATCCATGCGGCCCATCTTTCTCAGAGTATCTTCAATCTCTGAAGCTCCAGTATTGATGAAGATGGTTGGGTCGATACCAATGTTATCAGCCTTCAGTGTGTCAATGAGGCCATTTTGGAAGACAGTTTGGCCCACAGCCACGAAGATGGCGCCTCCGAAGGCTTGGCCGAACTGAACAACAGCGGTGCCAACAGGAACCCATTCCTGAGGCAAGACAGTTTGAATGATAAGGACACCGATTTGGAAACCTGCACCAATGCCCAAGCCAGCAATGACTTGGTAGCCAAACCACTCCTTGAGAGGGGAATGCACATCGAGGGTTGTGAGCATGCCGCATCCGACAGTGTAGAGAACCATGCAGGGGATGATGACATAGCTGTAGTAGCCAATGGCGGTGATGATACCTCCAGAGACGATAGAGCAGAGGACGGTCGCAAGCAGGAGAGGGAGAATCTTGATTCCAGCCTGGACGGCGCTAACACCCTGGATGGCCTGGAAGTAAAGAGCTGAGAAACGTTAATTGGGCGGACAGCAGATGTAGGGTGAGACTTACAGAGATAGTAGATGAGAGGGAAGAAACCGGCACCAAAGAACATGGCGAAGATGATAGCGGACAAAGTGTCCCGGTGCTTGAATAGACGAGGCGGGAGAGTTCCCTCATCACCCTTCCAGAATTGGATGCCAATGAAGATGGCAATCATGGCTCCAAAGCCACAGAAGAGACCGATGATACGGGAGCTGTTCCAGGGATATTCGGCACCTCCCCATTGCAAAGCAAGGAGCAAGCAGATAATGGCAGGGATGAAAATGGCGGCGCCAGCAAGGTCGAGCTTACGAATGCGATCCATGAAGGTCATGTTGATGGTGTTCGAGTCGTTGCGGTTAACCTTGACAAAGAAGAAGACGATGAGCATGGCCAAGCCGCCAATTGGAAGGTTGATGTAGAAACACCAGCGCCAGGTTGCATGTTCAGTAAAGGCACCTCCAAGAAGAGGACCAGCGACGGAAGCGATACCCCACATACCACCGATAAGACCAAAGGCAAGAGGACGCTTTTCGAGAGGCACTGAAGCTGTGGTTAGTCATGGTCACGGTGCTAGTTTGCTGGTCTTGACGTACTGATGAGGGAGAGAATAACGATAGATCCGGAAAAGAGACCAGCCGTTCCAATCTTGAGGCGCCGTTAGTAATGGTTCATGGGAATCGTGTGAGGCAACTCACTCCTGCAATGGCTCGGCCGACAATGAATGCGACAGAAGACGGCGCAACAGCAGAGATCAAACTTCCAATCTCAAAAATGAAGACGGCAGCGAGATACGCAATCTTGACATTGAAGTACTTGTAGATAGTTCCGTACATGGGCTGCAAAGCCGTGGTGGTAAGAAGGTACGAAGATCCATACCATCCAATATCCTTGACACTCTGGAACTGCGCTGTGATGGCGCCGAGAGCGGGAGCGATGATGGTCTGGTCAAGAGCAACGAGAAAGATGGCGAGACAGAGAGACGAGATGATGAGGGTAAGCTTTGCAGCGCCAGGGTACTGAGGCTGTTCGTCAGCGGCATTGTTGTTGCTGGCGGTCACAGAGCCAGCCTGCTGCTCTTTGTTGTCGGCTGAAGTGTCGAGGATGTTGTTGGATCCAACTTCGGTCTTCTCATCAGACGAGAGACGAGTCTCGTCGACCATTGCGTTGGTTGGCGCCGTGGCGGGTGTAGTTGTAGCCATGGTGATGTTCCAAAATCAAGGTGTCGTAGGGAGAAGAAGAAGAAGAGAACTGTGATATTTTATGTAGAAAGAATTAACGGTAGCGTAAGGTAAGGTACTAGGTTGTTATGGTGGATAATGCAAACGGCCCCAGGCAACCAAGCGTGATTGTTTAGGGAAGGGAGAGGAAATAATGCAGCCTTCCAGTATCTGTCTGCTTTTTCCGTCGTTTGCAAGCAAAGAGTGAGGGTAGCTTATGCAAGAAAAAAAGAGGTTTGAAGATGGAGGAGCTGAAGATAATAAATAATTAGCTACCTACGTCAGTATCAGTCACTGGCACTGTTCATAGGTGCCCCTTGCCGTGTGATGGATGCGAAAATCAAGCACAAGCTTATCCCCTAGTCTCATTCTCGTGGAAAGCCCCAAAACATCGAAATATCCGAGCTAACTTAGTATTGGATCCAATCCAATGTGATTACGATAACGAAATAAACGTCGTGGAGACGCGGCAAGGTATTCGTCCGTGTACCGGCCGGCGACAGTTGCAGCCAGTCAGCAGCCCAAGACATACACGGTCAGCGCCTTTTGTCCCTTGTGCTCCAGTATAATCGGGCTGACTCTGGTTGCGAGTTTGATACGATAGGCGAGCTGAACTGTCATGCACTCGCGTGGGTCGGACAAATCACCAAGACCGATGTCCGAAGGGTGGCTTACTGGAAGAGTCATTGATTTTGGATCTTTCTGTAGAGTTGTGAGGATTCTCACGTTTGACTCCCTGTATCACAAGGATTATTACTGTATGGTGATGTCGATGACCATCGTTTTAGACACCTCAACTCCTAATCTTGATAGAGACCTATCTTCCTTTGGTATTCACACTGACAAATTCTCTCTTCTCGTAAACCTCTACGAAAAACCCTTTAATGACCCGTCTCCACAAGGCACACGCTAAAAATACAAGCCCGATCTTTGACTCCCGGTCCAGTGGCATAGATCCCGTGCCAAGGGCTGATCTCCCATTCTCAACGTGGTCTCGACCACTCTCTCTTCCGCCCCAAGATTGGCTCGTTCCCTCAATTTCCCCTCCTCTCGTAAAAAGCTGACCCGTTTCATACTGTCAGATCCACTTTAGGAGTCCCTACGGAGTACCTACCGTGCATTTTCGGATACAACTCAATTCTCCGTATCTATCTCCGGGTGCCGTCGGATCATAACAATCTCTCGCGGACTTACACGCGCTTTGTTCAAGGCCGACGACCGAATGAACGGACGAGGGAGAATCTGCTTGTGGTTTGACTTTGATTCTGACTCCATCCTTCATACACATATTACACGTTACACGTTAGACCGGTAACGCCCTTGCATTGTATTGCCAGCCGTGAAACCTTATCATTTCCTTATCCGCAGTCAGGGCCTATACACAGCGTCTTGTCATACAGCCTTCTTCTTGTCGTGAACAGCGAAAACTACAAATGCATTTTGTGAACACCTCGTTTATAACACCCACCATCTATCTGACCCTCTAGCTAATGCTTACATTGCTGACTTAATATGCGTAAATTTATAAATAAAAGCTTATGCTCGCTCTTCGGACTTCTCGTTTTCGCTCGTCTCCTCCCCTGGAACCCACACCAAAAGTCCTTCCTCGTCGATCTTCATCCCTTCTGTCGGTATTATGCGTAGCACTTTTTGGAAATACTTGTCTCGCACCGTCAATTTCGGTCTTATCCATACTCCGTTGACGTGCGGTAACAACCGATAGGTCGTTGTCCGCCTCGACTGCGGTAACAGGTTCAGTGTTGTCTGCTTTGAACCTGAAAATGCAAAGTCCTCACTCGGTTCCATGCTGAGACCAAAGGTAAGGAAGTGATTGGATGGATTCTCAACTGTCATGTCCAGTTGCATCAACCCTGGCATGCCATCTTCTGCTTTGGTGGCGCGATACACTGATGCCAGTACTCGCGGCTCTGTGCCCAAAACCAGATATTTACCAACGGGCATGGTTGTTGTGTTGACGGCTCCGTCGCTGCGGTTCTGGCGTTGCCATCGAATGACAAATGCCAACTCGAGTGTTACAGGGTGTCGATCTTCCATCGTGAGCTTCTGGGCTATCAGATCGAACTGTGCCTCGTGCATCGTTTTGGGGGCAACAATGACCCCTTCTTGTGACACTTCCGGCCCCTGGCTCACGTTGCATCTTGCACCACCAACGCATGAGACCACAGTGAGATCCATTCCAAGGACCTTCAAGTCCTCTTGGGCAAACGAAGCATAGTGGCACAGTAGACACCACTTCTGCGTGAAGCCTCGGGCAACACCATCTTCCGTATCTCCCAGTCCCTCAGAGTCAAATAGACTCGGCCATGGTCCAGGGTGAAGTCGTGGAACCAAATCGTAATTTGCCTCAAATGCATTCACAACATTGAGCTGAACTGTCAATAATTGCATAATCGGCGTTGCAACGTCTGAGTCTAAGTGGTAAGACGTCTTCAAGTGCAAATCGAATGTCGTGGGGCCCGGTGCTGCATCTATATGAAGCACCATCTTGACTGATGCTGTGCTCTTTATGGCACCCAAAGGAAGTCCCAAAATCTTGGCCTCCTCTGTGGTTGCTTCGGCGCTGCCCTCATTACCTTCCGTCACCACTCGAATTGTCGGTATTTCCTTTCCAAATAGGTGAATATCCAGTTTAGCAGTGGCGGATTCGTCCTCGGCATTGATCAATTCGACTTCCAACTCGATGGCCTCGTTTGCGTAGTACTGGGCCGAGGGTTCCAAGAGCTTGATCTCCATCTTTGGCGGTCGAGGCTGAATACGGATTGTGCATGCTTGTGGGCGGCTACTTCTTGGTTTTGATGAGCCTTGAATGTACCAGCCAACAATAGGATCGAACTCGCGAATTCCGATTTTGGCCTCTAGATTGAAGCTTGCATTGCTGTGTGAGAGCGTTACGGATGAGGCCGTAGCAGTTCCTGGCTCCCTCAAAGGAATTTTCATTTCGAACACTCGTGTTTGACCAGGTCGGAGTGTCAAGTCAGAAGTTCCTTTGAGCAGTGTCGGCAGTTCATCCTCAGACCCTTCAGCATAGTCCTCCTTCAGCGATAACGGTAAAATGGAGATCTTTGAGGTCGAGTCCTCGTCCTCTGAAGCCCCTTGCTCCAGTAATACTGGTCTGAGACTCCCACTGAACTCAACCTTCAATGACTCAAATGTGATCGGAGCAGCATCGAGAAATGTGTGCGATGTGAGCGCAAGCTGTGCGGTACAAGTCTCCCCAGCCTTGCCCTCTTTATTCCGAAACACGAAAGATGCTGAAATGAACGAGCCGGTCTTTTCGTCGCTCAGACTAATTGAGGTCTTCTCCTCTGCTGTAATTCCTTCGAGTGATCTGGTAATGTCATAATGCCACTGTGGCTGCCGCACGAACCCTGGTCATGGTTAGATATGTCACACTCGAGATTATGACCCGAAATACTCACTATTACTCATGAGCTCCCAGTCCGCAGCAACCACTAGGTCTGCACGGCGAGCTCCAAAGGCGATTCTTCGCAAAGTCAAACACAGATCCTCTGATATATTTAGCCAACCCTCCGATCTGAACGCCACATCCTCCCAGAATGGTAGCAGGGTTTCCACAGCATCATCCCATTGTTTCAAATTGGCGAACTCCCTTGCGCACTCTAACGATATCTCAGCCGTTACGCGCTTTTGCTTTCGAGCTCCAAATTGTGAGCTCGCCGCTTTAAGACAATCGATAACCAATTGCGCATGATTTACTCCTGTGCCCGATGTTGGGTATTCCTGGTACGGCTCTGGGCACATGTACGTATCGTATGCGAAGGCCTTGCTGGCTACTGCTGATGCGGGAGTTGTATCTGGCGAATTCCTATCCTCCTCTGGCATCTGATACGCAAGCTTCCGGCGAGCCACAAGATGGCGTGCCGCAATGCGATACCAGTAGCCTGTATGGTGCAGCAACTCCCATGGTGACACTCGCTCACCTAGGACAGACTTATCCGGCGGGACAAACAGAGCTCCCGTTGCTGGCGCCAAAGCTGGCAAACCTACTCTTTCAATCAGATTTGCCATGACTGTAGCCCACCGAGCTTCCCAGGCCTGCCATCCATAGTTGTTGGTCCCTCGTCCGCGTCGATCGACAAAATCAGCAATCCGTTCTCGGTGCGAATGCCACATTCTAACAGCCAGCGTAGTTTGGCCCAGCCACAAGTGACATCTTAAGCACCGGATAGCTATGACATCCGCCAGGAGTCGCGCCTCATTCCAGCGAGGGCTCCAACTGGGGATTATGTCCAGCACATCCTGTCCAAGAAGTACCTCGTATGCTTGTTTGAAAAACTGCAGAGCCGCATCTGTCTCCTGTCGAAATTCTGCGAATATGGCCGACTTAAAATCGTATCTGAAATTCCAGTCTGGGAGTGAGAGGGTCTGGGATGTCCCGGTCGTAGGTGGCACGGTCGGTTGAGGTGCTACTCCACGCGATCGCTTCTTCCTGGCATGTCGTCCAAGATCACGGTAGTATTCCACAGCTGAAGTGTAAAGCACGCCCAGGACATTATCAACAACCTGTTTCAAGTCGTCCTGCGACTCCTGTGATGGGATGTAAAAGACCGACTTTGGATCCAACGCTGTCCCTCTCCGTATGTTCTCCAGTCTCTCTTGAATCCCGTCGGCCAACGACAGAGGGGCGCCTTCGCCGTCCGCAAGCAGAACAATAGCTAGCCGTGTCCTGTATCCTGAGCGCAATAAAGCGCTCTTGAGATTGTTGATATCGGACTTAATATGGTTATCTTGAAGCGTCATGGAATTCGGGTCGTTCGTGAGGGGGTAAAAGCACAGGTACACGCTAGGAACGAGGTCCTGATGCTTCTTGATCCATTGCGCATCGATGTGACCATCCGGATATAGTGCCGATACTGGACTGAGCGGGGAGAATGGCGAGTGTAGAGTTGGGTGTTCGCTAAGCGGTTCGATATCTTCTGGGAGACGAGCTCGACGAGGTGGTAATAGAAACGACTGTTCCGCATGTTAGAACAAGGCTTCGTGTAGCACCCCGCGCAAACCTACTCTTCCTGTAGTCCTAATGCGAAATCTATAAGGCTCATTTCTCTCAAAGGCACTCCACGACTTTGCGCTTGCATCAACATCCTTGAAGTATTCCGCCAAAACCTCTGCATCTTCGCCCCCGATGGGTGGTAATTCTGATCGGAGAAGGATGCTCTGTTCCTTCAGCTCTGCGCTCAATGGGAGCTCGTTCGTCTCGGAGCTAAGGCCGGCGGCCACTAGAAGGGGGACATTGTGGTCCAAACTTCCCGTCGGATACCCATCCATGGTGGATATTTTGAGATGTCGAAGGCATGGGTTCGCGACGGCGAAGGTAAATTGAGCTTAGAGCTGATGCCGCCAGACGACGTTAGCCATCCTTGTCCATCGCAAATGCCCCTCGTTAGTGTAGCAGCCCACTTACATGGCTCAAAGACATGGAAGAAACCGCCCAGTGCTAATATGCCGCTTGTTGAACGCAGAAGAAATAGAAGCAAGGTTTTCGGACCCTTCAAATACCTTTTGAATCAAATCAGCATCATCATTCACCTAGAAACTGTCCCAGCAGCGATCATATGAACGGTTGGCCGTTAACGACACCCCTGCAACCCATCGGCAGCTCCTCCGGAACCGGAACAACACCAACCGCCGAATCTCCAAAACTTCAAGATTCAACCTTGCGAATGCGACGCCAGCGCCAATTGACCTCGGAAATCCCCCATACGCACCGCCTCCGACCGACGAATTGTCCAACGACTAATCCGACCATTTCTGTCTCTAATATCTCGCCATGAGACCTACACAAGCCCTGTCGGTCGGCCGATATCGCCACCTCAGACTTACAACCAAGGATGTTGGAAAAGGCTTCTACAAGGGTAACCGCACTGGTTCCATGGGTCGACACACAAAGTACGGAGGCTACGTTATCGAGTGGAACAAGGTCCGAACATATGCTGTGCCACCGCTGAAGGATTTCAAGGTGAGAATGGACGCATGTTGGTGATTCGGAAGGAAGACTAATCGTGGTGGAATAGCTTACACCCTTCGTGAGCCGACAAGTCAAGGCGGAGCCTGGTGACTATAAGGGTCTCGATAAGGGTCCACAAGATCCTTACTTCTACGTTGAGCAATGGAAACGGTTCAACGGTGTGGATTAAACAAGCAAAAAAACGGCGGTCATAGAATTGGATGACTCTCGACAGAAGGCGAATCTAGAATGCCAGCTAGGGACTTGGGAATCTCTGGCAAGGCTGTATATACCCGTATACATTGTACCACCATGTATGATTATGGACTTATTCGATCAATTACGAAAAAAACAGTTGAATACTCCTATTCTCTGTGGAATGATGACTATGGATGTTGATTACAAACAAAACAAAATGATCCAAACGATTGTGCGTTGGCACGGGATATCCTAATTGAACAAAACTGAACAATTGACTGTATCCAACCTTGCGCCAAAAAGAACTCCGTTTTATGAATCCTCCTCTTTCTTGACTCGGGGCAGCTCCTCTTGAGCCGTGACAAACGTGTCTAAACCAGGTCGCTCCAAAGGCGTGGCAACCAAGCCTGGTTCGTCATTTATGCCGTTCTTCTCTTTTTCGGCCCCGTTCTCTTCGCTCTTCTCAACTGGTTCTGAAACCTGGATATTTGGGCTCATCGGCCTCGAGGTGGGCATGGCGGTAACATTCGACTGCAAGGTCTTCATACTGGCAGTGTCTGCCTCCCTTTTGAGACTGAATGGAACTGCTGTGCCGTCGAGGAATGGTCGTTTGCCTGCAATCTCAATAGTTGGTGCATCTTGAGAAGTAAGTTGAGTCGATTGAGAAGGCTGAGTTGACTCATCATCCTGAAAGCTTGGACTCATAGGTCGTGAGCCAGGAAGTTGCGTAACGTTGGACTGAAGCGTCATCATACTAGCCGTCTCGGCGTCCTTGTTAAGACTGAACGGCAGTGCAATGCCATCGAGAAACGGTCTCTTACCAGCTACACCAGTCTCCGGCGCATAGTCGGGGCTGAGTAGGCTGGGCTTCGCAGCTTCTTGCTCCTTTCGCTGCTCTATGAGATGAGCAACTGGCATATCCTCGGTGATGGGCTGGCTACCCGTCTGGTTTTCGTCCGTAACTACCTTGGTATGGGATCGGCTTCGTGCTCGGTTCGGTTGTGACCGTGATCTATCCTGTCCTTCGATATCAGCAAAGGAGCGAGCTCCTTCGCCCTCGGCACCAGTGGCAACTCTTGTTTCTGGCTGTCCAGCTGCCTTCTTCTCCCGTTCGACTGTCATCTCGTCGTGTTTAGATCCCCACAGTGACCACATTGCCAGACCCCAGCTCTTCTGTTGTTTCTTGCTTCCTTCCACCAGCTTTGAATCGACACGCCTTCGACCTGCCAGTGCAGTCGGAGGAGGGCATTCACCGGGACCATAGTCATGGTAGCCGATGGCCATATCGCTCACCATCTTTTTATGGACCTTGGCTTTGTTTGATGCATATCTATGATCCCACTCTGCCTTCTTGGCGAGCCATTTCTTAACTGTTCCCTCCTTTACAACTCCAACTAAAGCGGGTTCCATACAACATGATGGCAACTCGGCCTCAGAAGCCAACGGGAGAGTAGCACCGTGACGAGTAACTCTTTGCCGAATCATGTGGTTTTTGAACGGCGGGAGAGGGTCGCCAGCCTTTCCAACCTGGCCAGGCTCTGAGTGAAAGTCTGACTTTTCTGTTTCTGGGGTTTTAGGAGGGTTTTCCTTGGATTCGCTATCTGATCCAGATTCAGAGATGACGGATATATCGTCGTCGTCGAGAATCTCGATGCCACGTTTCTGAGCCCGAGCGAGAGCCCATGCGCCGAATTGTGCAACAGACCTGTACATGTATTTCGCGGGACGAGTGAAACTCAGCGTTGGTGCCACATGACAAAGGTCATCCCAAACTTGGAGTTGGACATCGGTGGGTTTGTACTTTTGCAACAAAGCCCTTCCTTCTGGAGTGAGAGTTTCTTCTGGGGGCGCATATTTTTCAGGGTTGGCACATTTGTGAGCCAAGTATATCTGCTCATCTCGTAAGATTTCCCCTCCTCCTACCATTATCAGAAGTGGAGGGAGTCCTCCTAAAGTAGGTTGCATGACTGGGCTGACAAGAGGATGTGCAAGAAGCTCATTGGTGGTATACATCTGAGGTTGTCAGTTTCTGGTCAAACTCATCTTCTATGAAACCTACCTGAATCTGATCTTTCAGCTTGACGAGTTGGCCGTCAATGCTGACAGAGAGAAGCTTTTCGGGATTGATGGGAACTCCGCCATTGATCCACTCTGATCTTGATGAAGCATCTGACGGTTCTTTCTTTGCAACTGGCGCTTGCTGCTTCTCCTTAAGTTCATGCTTGCCAGGTGTCTTCTTTCCGTCTTTCTTCTTCTTCAATGCCTCTTCTCTCAACATCTGAACATCGTCCTCGTTCGGCGGTGGCCATGCTTTAGAAGGCTTGTGGTGAAAACCTGCTTGTGGTATATAATCAAAAGGGGCTTCGCCCGCAACGCTGGGGAACGAGTGTGTCAGGTCAACCCATGGGCTGATGAGGATAGCACCAGCAGGCAACGGGAGCCCTTGATCGCGTAGAATACACAAGAGAGACATGACCATTCCACCACCCGCAGAGTCTCCTGCCAAGACAATTGTCGTTGGATCTTGAACAGTAAGCAGATAGAAGTAAGCTGCAAGACAATCGTGAAGACCGCAAGGGAAGGGAAACTGCGGTGAAAGGCGATATCGAGGCGCAAAAACGCGTGCTTTGAGCTTTCGAGCGTGTCGCTGCATTTGATATCGATGTTCATCAACACTACCAAAGTAGTATGCGCCTCCATGGATATACATCATGACGCGCCGCGTCTTTCCACCATTTTGCTTTCGCTCGTAAGCGTCCGCGCGCATTTCAATCCATTCCGCGTCGAGAGGAGTCGCAGGTTTCCGCCATTGCCACCACTTCTCGCCGCCGACTTGTTTGATACCGTCTGGGCCAAGTTGCTTCTGAAGGAATTCAGCGGCGCGTGTCAATTGATCATCGGTGATGGTGACATCTTCGACTTTGACCCATTGAGGATGTGGTACCCATTGCGCGGTGAATGCTTGGAGTTCTTCAACAGTGTGGTGTGATGCATACTCGAGGAACGATCGGACCAGATGGAGACCTTCATCGTAGGAGAGATGCGCAGTTGGACGTTGTCGCAAAGGCTTCCTGTTGAAATACTAGAGGTTGGAAGTTAGTTTCTTGTAAAAAAGAACGCAATCTCGAAGTATCAGAGGAATTGGCTTTCTTCCCCTCTAATGGCTTAGAGGTAGTTAGATTACACAAAATGATGAAAGCACGTACATGAGAGAACAAAGTCGAGACGACAGTAGGCGTCACAGCGAATGACACCGAGGTAGTGTTGAGTGAGTTCATGGCTGTCACTCACTCGAATCACCGAATACAGTACTTGGATACACAACAGAACAATCAGTGGCTTGAGGCTATTAAAGACGCGCCATGTGCCATGGCATGGAAGAGTTCAGTTCAATTCAGCTGGGAGACAGGCACAGCTGAACCCAAAACCTAACCAATTGCTAGTAGGGGTCTCATGATGTCATTCTTTTGATGAGACGCAACCAATTGCTACCCCTGACTCCACGGAACCGGGGATGGCTGATGATGGTTCGACGGACAGAACGATCTTAAACCTTTATCCTGAAGGGATGAAAGGACTTAGACAGGCTTGGGATAGCTTCGGATACTCTATAATGACCTCAAGAAGAAAATAATCAATGTATTTAAGTATATCGGCCAAGTAACATAGGTCTTGTTGCTTCCATTCCTAACAGAAACGGGACGTGTCTCCCTTCTGCGTGCAGCGAGTGAGTCGCTGGATGAAACCTGACTTTCATTTAAAGATGGCCTGTGCTTTTGGTTTGTGGGGAGATTTGCAGCCAAGAATCAAGGTTGAGAGACTGAAGAGCTATACAAAACACAATATAGAGTTGGAAACTTGGTCGAACCAGAAAATATCGGTAATACTAAGACCCTGTCAATTCGAACATCGTACTCATTACATTTCTTGTTTTATAATGCAATTGATGTTATTACAAAGGGACAAGACAAAATTAGGTCGCTCCCTGATGAGCAAGGGACACGCAGGATTGAATATGTGGGCCGCAGCGGGTCTAATCGATAAAACACCAAATTTTTTATGTAGAGCCATCTTCTTCAAATTGCCCCTCCAAACCCCGCCAAAACTATCACCACAATCATGGCCTCTACAGAACCCGCACAGCTGCCTCCAGCGGGTGAGTCTAAACCCTGACTTCAAATATTCGACAGCAACTAATCTAAATCTTCTAGCTGAACGCCAAACCGAGTTCGAGCAAGCCGTCGCATACGCCCTTCACCTATGGCCTGCCCTTACACTCTCAGTCCAGAACGGCTGGGGTGGTCCCGACTCTGCCGACAAGCGCGATTGGTTTGCCGGTGCCGTTGTCGACCTCTTCCCAGAATATACCGATACACCTCCCAAGAATGGAAAGGCTCCTGAGGATCCTGATCTAGAAGAGGTTGAGACTGTCCTGCTCCAGATTATGGTTGACGAGTTCGAGGTCAACGTCGACGACGATTCCGGCACAGAAGTTGCTGGAAACATTCTCCGTGCTCGCGCGAGCTGCACTCTCGGAACTTTTGACGAGGTCAAGACTCTGCGCACACGCTGGTTGAACCGCAAGGGCACAAAGGTTGAGGGTATGTTCAAGAAGGCCGAGGATGCCGATCAGGACACAGATTGGGAGAGCGATGAAGACGATTCAGAGGATGACGAGGGTGGTGCTGATGTCGAGATGGACGAGGCTCCCCCTCTGGTTGCGGTTCCTAAGGAGAAGCCCCAACCTCAGGTCGATGAGGATGGCTTCACGATGGTTACCAAGAAGAAGAAATAAAGGCAACAAAGACATAAAAGCAAAATGGGGGAGCAATTGAACATCAAAAACGAGTTTCTGGCATTGATACCCATAAGTTACAGGCTCTGGTTCTTTCAACATGCCACAATGGTTTCACTAATTCCGAACGCCAAACTGGATAGCGACAATCCTATCCTCTCAAACATGTACTGGAATTTCCAACGTCTATTCCCAGTCCTCATCGCTATCTGAGTCGTCTTCGTCACTATCATCTTCCTCATCACTGCTCTCCTCCTTCTTCTTGGCGTCCTTAGGATCCTTGGGGCTATTGGGAGTCTGTGTTGTCTTGCCAGATGCTGCACCGACAACATCGTAGCTAGCTTCACTGTCCGCCTGTGACTTCTCGTCGTTTGACTTGCGGGGCTCAGTTG
The DNA here is from genome assembly GCA_012932015.1 of Fusarium acutatum. NCBI lineage: Eukaryota > Fungi > Ascomycota > Sordariomycetes > Hypocreales > Nectriaceae > Fusarium > Fusarium acutatum. Next base: position 3,982 of record JAADJF010000197.1, on the reverse strand, counting down.
GCTTCAAGAGGGTTTTTGCAGGTTGGGTAGTGGCGGCAGTGGTAGCAGAGGTGGCGGTGGTGGAGGGGGCAGCAGGGGTAGTCTTGGGCTCTTTCTTGGGTTCGGCCTTGGGCTCAACCTTGGTCTCAACCTTGGACTTGGCCGCGGGTGTACTGGTATCATCGGAGGCGTCAGAGTCATCCTCGTCGGAATCGTCATCACTCCAGGCGACATCATCCTCAGCGGAGGCAGCTGTTGATTGTTAGCAAGGCACTGTTGAAAAGCTAATTGACTCACCCTTGAGAAGATCTCGTCGTCTAGCCTCAGCTGTCTCAATACCATGACGAAGGAAATAGTAGCGCTTCCAGAAATCAACGTAGGGAACCTGGTCAGGAACCAACCTCTCCATAGTAGCTCGCAAGTCGGGGAATTTCTGTAGATCATCGTTGATTTCGGGTGTTTTCTTATCAGCATCAAAATCCTTTGACCACGCTACATAATCAGCACTATTGGGATCTTTTGTGAAACTCTCCGTCGATGTGTGGATAACGTGTAGCTGAGCATCAAATCTTGATGTATGAATCACACGCTTGCCTTGAGCATCCTTACTCTCGAAGAGAATAGTGCCACTCTGGTCGGACTCCTGTGGAGGTGCAATACTGACGGCATCACGAAGGAAGTTCCGGACATTGCCGCCAAACTTGATAAGGGCCTCATCAGCGGCATCCTCGGCTTTCTGAAGGTCCTTTAACCTCTTGGCAGCTTCAGCTCTGAGCCGAGCCAGGGTGTTCTCGGACTGTTTGGCCTCTGATGAACCATCCTGTGATGCCCTGGGTGTGGTGGCCTGATCATTCTCACCGTCCCTGGAGCTTTCGCCGCCAACCACGGTGTTGAGTGAAAGGTTCCTCGTATGGCTTAGAATTGTTGATCGAAGGCCAGTAAGTCCCTTTGATGCATCTTCACCTACTTCCGCCAACTCCTTGGAGGCTTGTGTATATACTGATTCGCCCTAAGCATGTTAGACGAGCAGGGTTCAATAGCTGAGACCTCGTACCTGCTTCACAACATTGCCCAAGAAGCCACCAATCCTGGCACCCCATGGACTGTTGGAAAAGGCCTTATATGCGTCTTGGAGGTCCTCATTCAACGTTGACTGAGGTTGAGGACTCTTGGGCTCTTCCGTCTTCTTAGCGTAGCCATCTTCTGTGATATGATCATAAGCCAGATCCATGGCGGCTCGCTACTGTATCGTTCTTAAGCCGATATAAGTCAAGACTATGGTTTAAGGCCCCAGTTTGAGGCTTTGTAAGTCTTTTAGTCCGTTAATGGTTAATTTATTCGATATCTCCTGTCGTATTGATATCCCTTGGACTTGAGCCTCCTGACCGCACCTGTGGCGGGGTCCAATGGCTGTTGGGCACGGGCCAATGCTCACGTGAGCTTCCTGTGGCCTATCTCTCAACTTTTTGCTACCCTATAGCGGTTTTCTTATGGTTATTTCGGAAAATCTTTAGTTACGTGTTCTATCAGCTGTCATTGCCTACCTATTATTTAATAGGTTTAAGTAGTTTGCCTCCTGGTGCTGATATTGCAGGTTTCTCTTCTTGTACAAGTAAATATGTCTTGTTATGAGATTGTTTGGGCTCATGTCTTCCCTGAGGGTCATCGCCGTGGATCTTAACCTCCACTCAGCTCCTCACTTACAAATCCAATTACCTTATAACAGCGAGGAACTCGTCAACAGCATTAAAATCAAGCTCTGTTGCCAATGACGACATATGAAAGCTTATGGTGAAAACGGTTACTTGCCAAGCCTCATGATCATGGAGTTGGCCTTTTCAGGCCTTGGTCAAGAATAAGAGCAGCTGAATCAGAACGTTATTTTGAATTGACCCCCGCAAGCAGGAGGGCCTGTTTGCGTTCGATTACTTGGCGAATGCTTTTCAGTTGAGCTTAAACTCCCATTTCAGCTCACAACGCACTCGTTTAACCGGTGGCTGTCATCCAAACTGTCACTGACGTATCTATTGCGCAAGACAAGACTGCAGACCTGGGGGAACCCTTGTTTCAGGACCCTCAATCCTCAGCGAGAAGATGGTGTTGATACCCTTAGAAAGTCCTCAAGGATGGACCCTTAATCCGGCATATTCCCGAACTTTATCTTATCGAATTTATCACACAGCATCCGCGGTTATCGATGATATTGTGGCATGCTCATCCTTAGGCAACCGATGGCAATGCCTTGTTTACCAACATTGATGTCGATGTATCTCGATCGTCGGCTTTACACGGGCAAAATTCCCGTCTAAAAAAATCAGTTGACCTCGATCGCGATCTGAGTAAAAGCCTAGAACGAGCCACAGCAAACGCCAAAATGCAGCTCGACGTGTTTGGATTGGCTCCGGTAAAAGGGGCATTGGATTGGCTTCGATCTTGAATTCTCACAAGACGTGCTTTGGACAAAGTGATGCTGTCATTGTGCATGAAGACATGTGGTTTTTAGCCAATCAAATAGCCGTCCCTGAGCGAGGGGATCCATACTGGCAATCCTCTAGCTTGGAGCCGCAAGTTGCCTGCAGTGATCATCAAGCTTCCCGTTCCTCGGTCTATTATCATCCAATGAGATCGAGGGAATCACAAGTCAGTCAAGACCACTCCCCGGATCGAAACAATGGTGGGCTTTGCAGCGCTGGGCAACATATCTTGGCTTTTGGTTCCAAAATGGACTTTCCCATCCTTGCGATGACGTAGTATGCTATGCAGCTTCGCAATCCAGACTGCTCCAACACCGCAACTGACGTCACACACGATCGCGATCTGAGAGGCAGCTGCAGTGCCCCTCCATCACAAGAGTGCATTTTGCTAGAGAAGTCACAGTGATTCAGTGTGAGGAGCTATCAGGAGCTACCTCCGGACCTCTCTTCTCCTTGCTCCTCCTTGCCCACGCGTGCCTGCATCTTCAACGTGAATCACGGGCAAGCAACCTCCTCTCCAAACATCTCTCCAAGCACTACTTAAACCCCTTCTCCTCCCACCTCAATCTCCTCTTCTTTCATCATCACACACTCTCATCTTCAATCAATCAACACAAACACTTACAAACAACAACCAACCCAAACCACCAACCACTATCACAATGGAGTCCCTCAAGCAAGCCGGCAACTACGTCGCTGAGACCGTTCAGCAGGCTACCTCTGGTGCTTCCAAGGAGGCCAACAAGGAGGTTGCTAAGGACAGCAACGTCCCCATCTCCACCCGGTAAGCACCTTACTCCCCATCCAGACTACCCACGAGTGCCTCACGACCTCAACACCACGAGTACATCTTGAGCCTCACTCGGGCACACTCAACACCACTTCACCTTACTGGTCCAACATCTTGCTAACTTATCTATGCAGTGCCACCGCTGCCAAGGATGCCCTTGGTGACAAGATCGATGAGACCACTCACGACAAGAAGGCCGACGTAAGTCTTTCCTGAACTACGATCGATTATAGATTATACGATGCTAATCGAAAGCCACAGGTCCATCGCGAAGCTATATGATTTATGAACGAGCTGACTTCCTCATGTAATGAATGAAGGCATGAAGTTGTTCATGGATGTGGAAATGAATTATCTCTAGATGTACTCTAGTCCAGTCAATTGAATTACCTAAACTATATGCTTAACACTGCACAATCTATTCTTTTGTAAGATGTGTTGTGTCTTGTGATGATTGCTATGTACATCCTTAAAAGTTTATCCAGAACTGAGTATATGGACAGTTCAATCAACCTTGTATAAAAACACCCGATCGGTTCCTATTAAGTGTAACATTTGTCCTTCAACCAAATTGCCTTGTAATCAACCCGCCAACCCTCAGCAAGCATCGCCCCATTCAGTTTTCATCTGCCTTCAATTCTCATTTGCATGCTTTATTTCACCGAAGACAACTTCATTATACGAAAGGTCAAGACGTTGTCATCCTCAGCATACGCATCCACCTTGTACTTGGCAAACT